>QEOU01003621.1:580586-667807 GCA_003122765.1 Juglans cathayensis
GGGGGGCGATTCAGTGGGAAGGGGAGAGGGTGCGATTCAGTGGGAACCGGTTCACTTGTTAGTGAACCCAGTTTGCCACCTCAAGTGTAGGGCTTGCCCAATATACAGGAGTTGATGCAAAGATTTTTCCGGTATGGTGAAACTCCAGTCCTGCAGATAATGGTCCACTTGCAGGATTTAGTTTTGTGTTAGTGCCTATCTTGAGTACATGGTTGAAACTTTTCGTTCGGTTAACTGGGTTGAATGTGATAGCTAGCCTAAATGTATGCGAAGTGATCACTTGCTCCCTTGATCGTTTTAGCCTAATCAATTTGTTAGAAATACTAGATCAAAGTACACAGCGGAAGTGATATTACCTCATCGTAAATATCTAGGATCTAGTGCGGTTGTTCCACAGATTCTTCTTCGTCGTCGTTGTCGTTCATTCAGAATCTCCTATATCGATGGTGGAGTGTGCTACGTGGCAATACCAGAGCAACACCCACATATTCTACGGCCTAAATGCCGGAACTAGAGAGAATCATTTGAGAGAGAGATTTCTTGTTTTTGATGCAAGTGTCATCCAAAGGGGAGATGAGCTATATAAATAGCCCCTCTAAGTGTAACCCCCGGCTGGCCCTTAATGGCCAGTCATCAAGTCTCATGAAGTGGTTCTTAAACCACTTCATAACCACCAAGAGAAGGTGAAGGGGTGCCCACTATGGGTGCCCCTTTCTTACATCTCCCACTCACACATAGTGGGCAAGACCCCAGGTTTGCATCCCTCAATATGTTCTCAATCTTGTTCATATTGGCAAATAGGCCGTGCGACCATCAAGCACAGCTGTAAAAGAAAAATGGGAGCACTATACCAAATCTCTCCTAGAGAAGACCAACATAGCAACATCTCTAAAAGTGTCTCGTTATGCCCTGACTCATTTGGTCACATCAGACTAAGCATCCCTAATCCCTCTCGAGTCCAAATGACTCAGAGCAATGCTCAATCTCCATAAAACATGATGTACTCACAGCTATATTGCAACTCCTAGGAAGCAACATAACTTGCCGGCAATGAGTACACACCATTATTGATGTGTTACCAAATAGTCTTCCCTTCGCGCTCATGTCATTTAGTTTCAGTTTAGTCGCTTTCCGAGCAATGCCTCTTTAGACCGCATCATTCATGGCCATAGATAGCATGCCAAAGTAGCAGACACTAAAACATCAACCTCGTGACATAGTCAAAGGTCTCCTAAGGGCATAACTAAATTAAGGTCATTAATTATAACCTATAGAACTCACACGGTGAGGAAGCAGGGAACCATTCACACACCTCTACTGCTGGTCGCAAAAGCACATGTAGTATGAAATACATGTTACGGTGGAGTTCTCTTTCCAAAGAAAGAGCATATATCTATTCTCAATTCACCGTACAGATCTTAGTCTAGTCGCTATTTCAGCACCTAACCCGAATCCCTCCATTTGCTCGCTATCCAAAGCGCCAAAGAGGATCTCGCATCTGGCTAAATCATAGGCTACATGGATTGTGGGTAACCATGCACGGTCCTTAGACCTCATCTTAGCTCCCACTAAGGTGACATATCTTTTGTGTCTTACAACTTATCCCTCTCCGGACAAGTACCGAGTAACTCATTGTCTCATCTTTGCTCGCTACCTCTTTGTAGTGCCAAAGGCGATCGCTCGTGTGAGTGAGCCGATCTAAGCTTGTCAATATACCTTTTTCACCATAACTCCTAAATTTATGGTGAATGTGTGTGAATACCAAAGAATGCTTCCAATCACACCACATGATCATAGAACACATCAGTATCATGTGCATGACGAGCAATACCGTGAGGTACAGAAAAATCACATGGTCAACAACAAATTATTAAACCACAACTCTCAAGTAGTGTTTAATGACCATTTCTCTCCATGCGCATTCTAATGTATAGTAACTTTCCAAAACATGCTCCTACCAAGAGACTCAACTTTTACAAGTAAAAGTCCTTTGCACAATCATGAAGTCAGCGATGACTCGTCGCGAATCTCATTTAGGTCAAACTCACAATATAAGCGGTAGATTCTAGTCAGCAAGTCTAACTGCGATTTTTAAGAATCTACAAAGTGACCACAAATGTTATTCAGCAAACTTAATTTGCGACTTCAATGTTTCATTTAAATCTCTTGCACTCAACAAAAGCATGTGAGATAACCATAATTTATTTTTCATTAAGGGTAAAGCGATTAAGGCCTTTGCCCCCAAAGACAATCATAATAGTCTAGTCGTTACTATTAATGACAATCGCATCACAAACTCACTTAACTAAGTAAGCCATATTTACACTCTAACAAAAACTTAACCTCTAACTCCCATGAGCAAAACATAATGGAAACATAAAACAATATAGGCAAAACTAGATTCTTTAGTATTTTCCATCTCATTAATTGTCTATAGATTTTGAACAAGAGCTCCTAAAAACTGTTTTCCTCAAAAATAGTCTCACAAGACATGAAATCTAAGCTTCTTTTCACAAACCCATGTCCATCACCTCATAGTATGGAAAACCTCTTATTAGGCGACAATTAATTATCTAAGATAACCAGTTTGCAATATCTCTTATGATGACACTTTTCTAATATTGTCAACAGCGTTCAAAGAACCCCATTTTATTCAATAGGTCGTTTAATAATATAAAAAAAACGACTCGGTAAATTGGGTATCTTTGAATAGATGGTTTGTTTAGGTTGCATATAAGCAGCACCAGCATCATTCATTCGCTTTCTGTACCAAAATAGTACTAGCAACAATCATGTGTACCATCTAATTCTCCTATGAGAATCAACTATTTAACACCTTCAAGAAAAATTTCAATTAATATGCGATCAATAGCTATCTAAATGCAACTCAATTAGTGCCAAGAGATGGATCTATACCTCTATCAACTCCACTTTTCCTTTGTCAATTAGATCAACAACCCCAGGTTGGATCATATAAGTGAAGCGAATCTAAGATTCTATGTTGGGATTTCTACCATGTGAATTCAATACTTTTAGCGGAGCCATATTACAAATATTCTCTTCTAGTCTCTAACCGACGAGAGAATATTGATATAAAGCTACCACGCTATTTATGAGGATCCTTATATTCTATAACTTTTGGGAGTCACTATCACTACTGGTACACCTTAACTCAAACTCAAAGGTATACTCCCACTAGTTGTTGAATTACTCCTACTATTTTCGACGATCTTATATAAAAAGAATTTTGAAAAAAATAAGGTTAAGGTAATGTGGAATGAAATGTGATGAAAACGTTCTTTCCAAAAATAAGTGTTACAAAAATCCACAATTCCCCACCCTCGCCGAAAATACGAGTAATTTTCTTGACTCAACCAAAAAAATAATCAAGCTTAGATCCTCTCGACTTTTAATAGAATTCACGTTTACACAAAATAGTCACTCAGCTTTTCTAAAAAATGAATGAACTCGATCTAAGGATGACAAATCAGAATTAAGGCTGCAACCCATATTACATCAACCCAAGTGTGATGTAACAACTTCTTTGCACCATAATTCATTTATAACACCATTCTCAGCAAGTCAATAAACTGCGAGATAATTGTTTTCATCATATAACTCATACGATTGCGATTTCAAAAAAATTTTAACTGAAAAATATATTTTCATAAAAAAAAATCTTGGATCGCATTTATATGATAAAAAACATATTTATTATCAAAGTCCTTAGTGTGCATGTTTAGGAACTTTCACATAGAAAAAAAAAAAGTTCATATTGCCTTTTCTCTTTGACTCTACTAAACCAAGGAGAGGGATCTCATTAGCAAGAAAATTTTCAATTTTTCAAGCTTCACACCCATCATCCTATGCCTCTATGACATATTTTTAGTATATCATTTCCCCACTCGATAAATAATATCACTGAGTCAATGAGTGAGCATCTAACTTCCAAACCCCTAGGAATTCTCACTAACACCACTACTTTCAATAAGTCTTAAATCAAATTAGGTATAGACTTCACAAATATCGCATTAAAAGCGCTAATAAAAATATCGTTTTGTGCAACAAATGCAGTATGTGACGTTTTAGCTGCTAACTAGCGATATATTCTTATTTCTTGCATACTCAATATTTTTCATATTCTTCAATCCACTATAGGAGAGAAAAAAGAAAAAAGTTTGCGAGAAATTATCTTAACCTAAAACCTATTTTGCATCAGTGCAACCACGAGCAAAATTTTTAGTTTCGGTTTAGATAAGTCATACCTAATTATTCAGACTTTTGACACAGTTGCCATGCAAACCTCCAAGGTGCTTGGTATTACTCTCAAGGGGTGCTCCAAAGTTTATATATCTGCAAGAACCTATCTGTTCTCGCTAGAGAGAAATAAAACTTGAGTAAGATTACCAGTGCTAATACCACATAAAGGTGCACTGATAAAATCTTTAAAAAAATGAATGTGCCAATCAAGAATGTCCTCAACACGCTTGCACACTCAAATTTTAATATCCTTACTTGCCAGACATACTAGCAAGTTTTAGAGAGTATATTCTTATCTGTGAGTAATCTAAATTGCTTTAAGATTATAATGCTCAACCTCAAAATATAGGAGCAATTAATCTTTGCATTACTAAAAACAACGCGCAATTTCTTCTATTACCCACAAGATTCTTAAAGGCAAAATAGTGATTTAGCTCTATATGATAGTTGATCCCATCTACTTCTATAAAAATTGTAGTGCATGCGTCCCACGCGCACTACCAATTTTATTCTAGACATTTTAGAGGTTTTACAATAATGATGGTCTAAGACTATCTGACTCTCAAAATAATCTTTATTTGTTTCCAGCTACTGCTCATAGAGGAGATTAATGCGACGATTAAGCTGTATAAATAATCTCTAGGCTTTCTTTATGGTTATCTCAAAAGTTACTAAACTATGCGCATCTAATTGCACACACATTTAAAAAATTTGCCGCGTTAATCTAAGTCAGAACAAAAATAATTAATACATGTCGCAAGATCGAAAATTCGCTAAGCTTCCTAATCATCTCTTGCTCCTCAATGTCTAATTATTAATTTCTAACTTAATTTTCACGCAAATTTATATCGTATAGGAGAATAATTCTAAATTAATCTCAACCATACTCCCACTAGGATAAGCAATCTACCAAGTTAGTCACATGAAAAAAATAATTTCTTCTTTTATTGAAGAAATCAATATTGAGCCAATCAACAAGCATGGACTGATCAAACTCGGGCTACTTAATCCTCTAGTTTATCACATTCTAAAAAATTGAAGACTATTCTTAAAAAATAGTCTAGCAATATAAGTGATAAAAAAAACTCGTACAATTATATGTAATCACAATACATGTACAAAAAACAATAATCATCACATTTCATTCAAATAATTATTATTCACAAAAAAAAATAATCTAGGCAATTTATAACGTAAAATAAAATGCCAAACAAATGTGACAAAAATAACAAAATGGCAAGCATGTATTTAATAACCATAATCACATGCAAAAGTATTTCGAAAAATTTTTATGCCACAATAACATGCTGAATAAATAACTAAAATCAACAAACTTACCAATAATGAGCTCTAGCCCAAATGGTTGAACTTATAGTCTTTGTGTGTGAAGTTTTGGGCTCAAAACACCACCCAAGCATTTTGTCAAAAAAAAAAAAACATTATTTTTAGATAGCTAATGGGCAGCACCCCCTTGGGCGCCCAACCAGAGAGTGGGCTTGTGCCTGCTGGGCTCACAACCCAATCTACAAGCACTCTTAACAGGATATGATATGGGCCGGATTTAAAAAAAAAGAGGCCCAAAACAGTATTAGCCTAAAACATATAATTTAAACTGTTTTTATTTTGCTGGAAAAAAAATACATGGGCCGGGCCGAACAACTTGATTTATTAAAAACAACCCATTTGTTTTACAGCCCACAACCCATTCCACCAAAGCCCAAAAAAAAATGATTTAAAAAAAAACACTGTGCTTCTTCTTCCCCCAACGGTTACAGTACATCCAAAAAAAATTTGAAACCGACGCCACATCTTGTAACTGCCTACTGCCGCTTCATGTTGGCACCAATGTACTCGTTCGACCATTGGTTCTCAACGGCCGTAGCACCGTGGGCAGCGAAGCACCGTGGGCTATGCTGCACACGTACGTTCGCAGCACGCAGCTCTGTGGGAGGCAGAGACTGTTGCACCATCCGTGCGTAGCTCTTCCCGTAGCAGAGCTTTCCATGCTCTTTTGCGCGCAACAGAGCTCGCAGCACCACCATGGTGAGCGCTGCTCTGCACGCAGCAGAGGACTATGCCTCCGTCGAAAACGTGCGCCACTTTCTTCCACTCCACGGAGCTCTGCTCTCCATGGAAGACAGCAGCTTGCGGCTGCCCCGTCTACATCACCACCACATCTTGCCAGTTAGAAGCGCTGCAGCCATGTGTTGGGGAGCCGCGAAGCTACCGTGCTCCTCTGCGTGCGGCAGAGCTTAGAAGAGAGCAGCGATTCCGTGGAGGAGCTCGCCACTGTGCTTGCAGCAGGGCATGCTGCTCTCCATGGTGCACTCCTTGGCAGTGATGCTCCTTTCGGCGCTGCCCTTTCAGCGCCACAAGGTGCACCATTTCACCTGCGCTACCTCTCTGCGCAACGTTAAAAAAAATGAAGTTGCCGTGCTCTGAGCGCAGCAGAGCCCGCAGCACCACCATGGTGCGCGTTGCTCTGCGCGCATCAGAGGACAGCTCCTCCGTGGAGGCACTCGCAGCTCTGCATGTAGCAGAGGCGGCCATGCCACTCCTAGGTGCTTCTCGCACCTCCAGGTGCTTTGCACCCTGTGGCAAATTGTCGCGTGTTGCGGCCCTTCGTGTGTGCTGTGGTGGTGGCACCCTGTTGGTGCGTGCCGTTTTGTCCGCTGCACCACGACAGTGCCCATAGCTCTGCGCACAGCAAAGCACGTTGCGAGTCGTAGTCGCACGCTCATGGGTGCTCACAGTGGTATATATGGTCAGAATCACTTCATGCACTTGGGAAAAAAAAATTTCATCACAGAAAAAATACTTCCCTAAAAGAAATCTCCATAGGCACAACAAAAACATAAATCGGGAACGACCCAAAAAAATGCTCTGATACCAATGTTAGAAATACTAGATCAAAGTACACAGCAGAAGTAATATTACCTCATCGTAAATATCTAGGATCTAGTGCGGTTGTTCCACAGATTCTTCTTCGTCGTCGTCGTCGTTCATTCAGAATCTCCTATATCGATGGTGGAGTGTGCTACGTGACAATACTAGAGCAACACCCATATATTCCACGGCCTAAATATCGAAACTAGAGAGAATCATTTGAGAGAGAGATTTCTTGTTTTTTATGCAAGTGTCATCCAAATGGGAGAGGAGCTATGTAAATAACCCCTCTAAGTGTAACCCCCGAATGGCCAGTCATCAAGTCTCATAAAATGATTCTTAAACCACTTCATAACCACCAAGAGAAGGTGAAGGGGTGCCCACTATGGGTGCCCCTTTCTTACACATTTTAAGTGCATTTGGTCATAACATGTCGTTGCTATTATGCCGTTTTGACCTATTTTGACAAACTTTGTGGGTTACGAGCTGGCATTGGCATTTTGCTTTCCTTTTTCTTTGGGCTACTTTTTTCCTTTGCTGTAATAGCAAGGAAGACTGGGGGTTCAGTAAATATTACCAAAATGATTTTGAAAGGAATGACAACTACAAGGGGTCCATCATAGACTTTTTTTCAAGCACAAGGACATTACGCATCCATGTATCCCAGTAAGATAATCTTTCTTTAAAGCAATGCGCTTCTTAGAACATAATCCATAGCAAATCCAGTAGTGAACTCCAAGCCTATATGTTACTTTGGTTTCGGACAACCTCAAGAGCATTACGTATACATACAAAACTATAAAGACCAAAGGATCCGTCATAACTTCACAACAGCAACCAAACATGAATTCTTCTCTTCCCTTCCACATTGTCTTTTTGTTTTTTATCTGTTTTTGCACCAGGATTTCCGTACAAGATTACGATAACCTTCGTGACACTTGCCCGACGTCTACAACAGGAAAACAAACAGTCTTCATCAATGGCTTCACTTGCAAGAATCCAGCCAACGTTAGTGCTTCGGATTTCAAGACCTCAAATCTGAACCACGTCGGCAATACAGACAACTTTTATCGTTCCTCAGTGACCATTGTCACTGCTGCAGTTTTTCCAGGCCTGAATACACTTGGCCTCTCAATTGCTAGAACTGACCTAGATGTGGATGGTCTGGTGATGGCCCATTCCCACCCAAGAGCTTCTGAGATGCTATTTGTCAACAAAGGTGTTGTTATTGTCGGATTTATCGATACAGGAAGCAAAGTGTTCCAAAAACTTCTTAAAGAAGGTGATGTATTTGTGTTTCCCCGGGGGCTGCTCCACTATTGCTTTAATGTTGGATACGATCTCGCTACTATGTTCTCAGTGTTTAATAGCCAGAATCCAGGGATGGTAAGCATCGCTGATGCCATGTTCGAGCAACTTGATTCAGATTTAAAAGATAAGTTAGTCAGGCGACTAATCTCTCTTCCTGGACCCAAAGGTTAACCGCATTGAAAATGCGACTTACGTTGAGTTTTCAACTCTCTCTCTCTCTCTCTCTCTCTCTATATATATATATATATATATTCAATTTCAAAAATATTATCTTCGTAAGTTTCTGTACGTATGTGCTTAGCAATAAAATGAACCGCTAATATAAGTTTTTGTTGGTACTGGCATGAATTTGGTAGCAATGAGTACTCGTGATTCAATTCTATTATGACGTTTGTCGTCTTCTGGATAATAATCAAAATGTCCGATTCAACCAAGTAGATCACGACATATTACTAGCAGAATAGGGGCCGTAAAACAGATAGTCCCACGAACTTTGTTGGATCGGTTTATTGGCCATTTGAATGATCATAAATTTGTTGGAACATAATAGTATTCAAACACGAGTGAAGGGACCAGCAAGTTTTCTTGGGGGCAAGCTTTTCAACTACGCAAGATGTTTATGTAAAACAAAAAAAATATTACAAAATCATAGAGCTTTTCAACTACGCAAGATGTTTAGGGTTTTAGGGTTTAGGATTTAGGGTTTAGGGGATTTAGGGTTTAAGGTTTAGGGTTCAGGTGGTTTAGGGTTTAGGGTTTAGAGCTCAAGGAGTTCTGCATTCAGGGTTTAGGGTTTTGGTAACTAAGTTCAAATAGAAAATTCTCATCTCATCATATCATTACAACTCTCAAATTCTCATACAAAATATAATAAACAATTCAAAATTTTCAAATTTTAATTTAATTTTATCGAATCTCAAAACAATAATAATATTAAAATATAAAAATTTGTTCACTAACACTCAAACAGAGGCAAAAAGAATAACATCCTAAGTACAAAACTAGTAAAAGTGATCACAATTAACGCTTGATTGAACACGTCAATAAAATAGGAAACATAATTGAAATTCCCTGGGATTTTATTACATTATAAATAAAAAAAAATATTGTCTGCACACCAGCTAATGAGAGAACAGTAGAAAGCATAAATTAATCAAAACATAAGGATTGCATACTATCGGTACGAGGAAACAACGTACGGCATGGTGACAAGCGAAATGATATTTTGTCCAACTAAACAACATGGCTGAAGAGGTCAGCTAAGAGTTGTAAGAAACGACGCTATCAATTCCTATAATAACACATTTGTTTCAAAAAAAAAAAAAAAAAGAAGCAATTTCGTAATGAACTGTCAACAATTATCGATAAACAGATATGCAAATAAGTTTTGCTAACATTCAAACCGGACTTTGAGCACAGTATATCATCAATTGCAGAGCTGAAATATAATAATAAAAAAAAATTCTTCATAATCCCAAGTCGCGCATAAGGGAAAATATTTGAAAAAAGGAAAAGGAGGACGAGAGAAAAAATTCAAACCCACCCATATCACACTGCTGGTAAAACTTCTCAACATCTACAACATTAAACCCCAAAAGTGTAGACTTAATAAAAAAATGTATTACTTTAAAGAATAACAAATTAAATGCAAACGCACAAGGAAGATGAAAGAGGAGAGGAATGAGTACCGCTGGTCAGGACCTTTATTAAACCATCACGTCTACCTTTGTGGTCTTGAGGTTCAGGGTTTTGGGTTTTGGGTTCAGGGTTCAGGGTTTAAGATCTAGGGTTAGGGTTTAGGATATAGGGTTTGGGGTTCGAGGGGTTCGCAGTTCAAGGTTTAGGCTCAGGGGTTCTGGGTTTAGAGTTTAGGGTTTAGGGTTTAGGTTTGGGAAGTGAGGGTATTAGGATTTAAGGTTTCAGATTTAGGGTTTAGGTTTGGAGAGTGAGATTAATTTAAAGTGGCGGTAGGCAAACAATTGATCGAATAGGCAATAGTAGATAAAACTTCTATCCTGAACTTAGAAGGTAGAGAAGAATCAATCAATAAAGTACGAACGACATCTAAGAGATGAGAATTCTTACGCTCAGCGACTCTATTTTGTTGAGGGGTATAAGGACAAGAACGCTTGGAAATGATCCCTTTTTGCTAAAGAAATGTTTGAAAAGAATGAGATTTGTACTCCCCCCTAAGTCGGAGCATAAAGTTTTGATACAAGTACTGAACTGTGTCTCGATAAGTGGAACAAATGTTTGAAAGACAGAAAACACGCCAGCTTTAGAGCAGAGAAAACATATCCAAGTGAATCAACCATAATTATCAATAAACGTCACAAAGTAACAATACTGACCATGAGAAATAACAGGACTCACACCCTAACATCAATATGTACAATCTTAAAGCAATTAAAAGCACAGCTACCATGCGTAGAAAAATGTAAAGTTTTACTTTTACCAAGACAACAAATAGCACAATAAAGGAGAAGAAGAAAATGAATCTTTATTGCCAAGAAAACCATGTTTCATAAGATGAGCCAAGACAACAGAATTAGAATGACACAATTTCCTATGTCAGACTTCATTATGATTGGCAGTAGCCGTACAAGCAAGAGAACACAACATTAGGAATTGAAAACTGTAAAGGAAATATACACCCCACTTTAGGCCCATTCGCGATCATCGTCCCCGATACCTGATCCTGCACAAGACAACCACTATGCTAGAACAAGACACCAAACAAGAGACACGCATGCTAATAGCCACCAGAAATGGCAAACCCACACGCGGGAACAACGTCAACAACAACCCAAAAAAAGGAAAAATTTTTTTTGCACCCACATACTAGAACAGAGTCGACAACAACCCAAAAACAGAAAAAAGATTTATGTACCCACATGCTCAAACAACGTCGACAGCAACCCAAAAAAAAAAAACTCTTTCACACTCAAGAGATTAAGACTGAGATATCAGAGTAGGGGATCTGGTACCATGTCAAATTGGTCTGAATACCCTTTCTGATTTGCTTTCATTATATAGAAGAGATTTACATGGAATCCTACCTAAATGCTGCCTAATTTATGTAGCCTAAATGCTGCCAGATTTACATGGGGTTAAACATAATTCCATGTTTAACCCTCGTGGTAAGGTTATGCAAACCCTGGCGGCCTACAGAGCAGAAACAAAATGTGAATCTTCCCCTTATCATTCTCGGAGCCCCGAGTGTGCACATAAGAAAAAACACGCAGAAAACCACTTTGTTTCCAAAGTGGGTGCACCAGAAACAAAAAAGTTGGTACCAATCCAAACAGAGGCCATAGTTTTACACCCGTGGTAAGGTCAAAACAGAATAGAAACAGAATGTCATGGCAGAGGTTTTAGAAATCACATCATATCATATAAGAGTACAAAACATTTTCAGAACAGAACAGAATAAGATCACAAAAATATAATTTATGCACAATTTTTCACATTCGCTCTCTTTTGCATAGTTCAGCAATAGAGTGCCAAAACTTTCCTCATGTCTAAACCAGTCATGACAGAAAATACTTTATTCTTATACAGAATTTAATGTGTCATGCAAAAAAAATAACTGAGGTCGTTTCAAATTTTTTTTCATAACAAAACATGCATATTTTTCCAAATAATCAACCTCAACCCATATTAGTTATTTTGATGCAAAATCTAACATAGAAACCCCGCTTACCTGGACTTCTTAGCTTTTCAGAATTTTCCTCAAAATGTCGAGTCGACTATAAATCATCACCTATAAAAATAATCACGTAATTTTCATAAGTTTCCAATCAATCATGTATTTCGATATTTAAGCCTAAACTTCTAAAATAACTTATTTTAATTCTTCAAAACCTTAAACCTTCATAATCCCAAAATCTATCATCACTTTCTAAAATCATAAATATCCACCATAACCAACGTCAAACTCAAAACACCAATATTTAAACCCGAAACAGCCAACAAATCTCAGCATAAACCAATCACACAAACAACTCAATCATCCAATCCAACCGACCCCCTTACTCCTTGGACTCTGCCCATCACAACCAACTAATTCACAGTAAATAAGAGTTAGCGTAAAAATAAATTTAAATCTCAAAGTTCTTTGGAAAAATACTTACAACGCTATGATATACTTTTCTAAGGATTACAGAGATGCTAGAAGTGGTAGCACAGCAACGAAACAGTGTATTTTGGACAATGGTTGTGGGTCTCAAAAAATCAATTTTTGAACGGGGACAAACGAAGATTTGAGATTCCTAAGGAAGAGCTTATGGATGTTTGTGAAATTAATGGTGGCGATAGTTGGTCGTGGCTGGCGGCGTGGGCGGCGGTTGGAGGCCAAAATACCCAAATAAAAAAAATGAGTTAGAGAGACTTCAACGGTGGCAGATCGGGGCTGAGAAAGGGTGGGTTAGGTATCTGGGAGGGTCACCGGTGATGTGGTGAAGAGGTGGTGGCCAATGGTGGCACGACAGCAGCACGCGAGCTCAAAGGATGCCGCGGCTTAGAGCTGCACGTGGGGGCTGAAAACAGAGGGGTGAGGTCACCAGCCGGTAGGGAAGGGGTTGGGAGGGGCGGTGACGGAAATGTGTTGCGCACGGCGGCGCTATGGGTGGACGAAACAAAAGGACAGGAGAGAGGGAGGGTGTCGCACGCGGGAAGAGAAAGAGAGTGAGGAGAAAAAGAAAAAGAAGGAAAAAGAAAAAGAAGAGAAGAGAAGAAGAAAAGAAAAAGAGGAAAAAGAAAAACTGAGGGAAAAAAATGAGGTCCAATCCTCACAATTTGGGTCACAAAAATGATCCAACGAAAAGAATTTCAAAATAGTAAGTTGAATAAAATAATTTAAACGCAGTGACTCGTTAAAATAAGTGGGGGCTATTTTGAATAAGGAAATTATAAAATTTTTTAGGGGGGCCAATTACTATATACATGGAATTATGAATAAAATTTAGGGGCTATTTTGAATTTTGAAAAATATGGCCCCTCAAGCTCTGTGTAGATAAAAAAAAAAAATGGCTCTACGTAGATCCGCCACTGATCAAACATGCAGAATGTTCGAACATATTAGTAATTCATTCAAACTAGAATGAAGATTTCATTTTCATTTGAATGGTTTTGAGTTGCTCATTCGAATTTTTGGAAAAATGTGTTCGAACGATAATAATTAATAATTACCATTTGAATGAAGATTTTCCGTTCGAATGGTAATCACTGATACAATAAATAAAAAATTTAATATAAAAAAATTACATTTAAAAATTATAATTAAAACATTACAGTTGTTCAAATGTTGCATTAAGTTAAAAGACATAAAGTAAGAAAATAAGTTCTAAGTTAGTGGAGTCATAAAGTTCTGGGACATCATATATTGCATCTATTCGAACAATTTTTGGAATTGAATTTCCATCTCCCTTCGCGTGTCTTGTTGTAATTGCGCCTCCATATTTGCTTCCTGATGTAATTGATCTTCCAACTCTCGTTGCTTGAACTTCAACCGTTCGATCTCAAGCCTTACTTCCTCTAAGTCCCGAGAGTTGTTATTTGATCTGTTTTGCGAAGAGGATGAGGTCAAGGAGGAAGGCCTCATGCAATGTCCTAAACCCCTCAAACAAAAGATCTCAGCATCGTTAACAAAGGATTCATTAGATGCAACATTTTGCCGAAGTGAAACCATCTTGTCCTACAAAACAAAAAACAGAAAAGAAAAATCATTAGATATAGTATAAATAACATAAATATTATTAGGCAATACCAAAAAAATTAAACTTATAGAATTGGCTTCAACTTCGGGACTAGTCCAAACACTATCTCGATTTGTATACAATTTAATATACAATTGGGTCAGATTATAGTTAGTAGAACTATCTTGTCCGTCAAAAGGAAAATATAGGTTACAACCTCAATCACAATTGCTAATATGTTAATATTTAATTGGGACTAGTATAACGTTACAAATTTCTTTGTAGTCTATGAAAAGATCTAGAACCCGCATGATGGTGTATCGTTAAATTTACTCTATTTACTTTGCTGACAATAGTCCGTTGTTGAAAGGAACGTCATAACATAATTACTATATTTGTTTGATGCATCTAACGTATAGCATAGAAAAAATATAGCAGCGAAATTACATGATATGTTGGATCTTCAAACATATTAGAAAGGTTATCCCACTCGTCTGGGTGAATTTTTTTTAATGGGTTCTAATGCACCTCTTTTGCACTATTAGAATTTTTATAGTGAGAATGAAATTTACCATTGTACCTTCGAAATGCATTACTCACCAGTTCATCAACTTTACTCATTAGGGTTTAGGGTTTAAGGGTTTAGGGATTTAGGGTTTAGGGTTTTAGGGTTCAGGGTTTAGGGGGTTTAGGGTTTAGGGTTCGGGGGATTTAGGGTTTAGGGTTTATGGTTTATGGTTTATGGTTTTGGGTTTTGGGTTTTAGGATTTAGGGTTTAGGGGATTTAGGGTTTAAGGTTTAGGGTTCAGGTGGTTTAGGGTTTAGGGTTTAGGGATCAAGGGGTTCTGCATTCAGGGTTTAGGGTTTTGGTAACTAGGTTCAAACACAAAATTCTCATCTCATCACATCATTAAAACTCTCAAATTCTCATACAAAATATGATAAATAATTCAAAATTTTCAAATTCCAGTTTAACTTTATCGAATCCCAAAACAATAATAATATTAAAATATAAAGATTTGTTCACTAACACTCAAACAGAGGCAAAAGAATAACATCCTAAGTACAAAACCAGTAAAAGTGATCACAATTAACGCTTGATTGAACACGTCAATAAAATAGGAAACATAATTGAAATTCCCTAGGATTTTGATTACATTATAAATAAAAAAAATATTGTCTGCACACTAGCTAATGAGAGAACAGTAGAAAGCATAAATTAATCAAAACATAAGGATTGCATACTATCGATACGAGGAAACAATGTACGGCATGGTGACAAGCGAAATGATATTTTGTCCAACTAAATAACATGGTTGAAAAGGTCAGCTAAGAGTTGTAAGAAACGACACTATCAATTCCTATAACACATTTGTCTGAAAAAAATAAAAAAAAGAAGCAATTTTGTAGTGAACTGTCAACAATTATCGATAAACAGATATGCAAATAAGTTCTGCTAACATTCAAACGGGACTTTGAGCACAGTATATCATCAATTGCAGAGTTGAAATATAATAATATAAACAAAATTCGTCATAATCCCAAGTCGGGCGTAAGGGAAAATATTCGAAAAAAGGAAAAGGAGGATGAAAGAAAAAATTCAAACCCACCCATATACTGCTGGTAAAACTTCTCAACATCTTCAACATTAAACCCCAAAAGTGTAGAATTAATAAAAAAATGTATTACTTTAAAGAATAACAAATTAAATGCAAACGCACAAAGAAAGATGAAAGAGGAGAGGAATGAGTACTGATGGTCAGGACCTTTATTAAACCATCACGTCTACCTTTGTGGTCTTGAGGTTCAGGGTTTTGGGATGCAAACGCACAAGGAAGATGAAAGAGGAGAGGAATGAGTACTAATGGTCAGGACCTTTATTAAACCATCACGTCTACCTTTGTGGTCTTGAGGTTCAGGGTTTTGGGTTTTGGGTTCAGGGGTTCAGGGTTCATGGTTCAGGGGGTTCGGGGTTCAGGGTTTAGGATCTAGTGTCAGGGTTTAGGATTTAGGGTTTGGGGCTCGAGAGGTTTGCAGTTCAAGGTTTAGGGCTCAGGGGTTCTAGGTTCTGAGTTTAGGGTTTAGGGTTTAGGTTTGGGAAGTGAGGGTATTAGGATTTAGGGTTTCAGATTTAGGGATTAGGTTTGGGGAGTGAGATTAATTTAGAGTGGCAGTAGGCAAACAATTGATCAAATAGACAACAGTAGATAAAACTTCTATCCAGAACTTAGAAGGTTGAGAAGAATCAATCAATAAAGTACGAACGACATCTAAGAGAAGAGAATTCTTATGCTCAACGACTCTATTTTGTTGAGCGGTATAAGGACAAGAACGCTTGGAAATGATCCCTTTTTGCTAAAGAAATGTTTGAAAAGAATGAGATTTGTACTCCCCCTGAGTCGGAGCGTAAAGTTTTGATACAAGTACTGAACTGTGTCTCGATAAGTGGAACAAATTTTTGAAAGACAGAAAACACGCCAACTTTAGAGCAGAGAAAACATATCCAAGTGAATCAACCATAATTATCAATAAACGTCACAAAGTAACAATACTGACCATGAGAAATAACAGGACTCACACCCTAACATCAGTTTGTACAATCTTAAAGCAATTAAAAGCACAGCTACCATGCGTAGGAAAATGTAAAGTTTTACTTTTACCAAGACAACAAATTGCACAATAAAGGAGAAGAAGAAAAAGAATCTTTATTGCCCAGAAAACCATGTTTCATAAGATGTGCCAAGACAACAGAATTAGAATGACCCAATTTCCTATGTCAGACTTTATTATGATTGGCAGTAGCCGTACAAGCAAGAGAACACAACATTAGGAATTGAAAACTGTAAAGGAAATATACTCCCCACTTTAGGCCCATTCGCGATCATCGTCCCCGATACCTGATCCTGCACAAGACAACCACTATGCTAGAACAAGACACCAAACAAGAGACACGCATGCTTATAGCCACCATAAATGGCAAACCCACACGCGGGAACAACGTCAACAACAACCCAAAAACAGGAAAAAATTTTTTATGTACCCACATGCTAGAACAGAGTCGACAACAACCCAAAAACAGAAAAAAGATTTATGTACCCACACGCTCAAACAACGTCGACAGCAACCCAAAAAAAAAAAAAAACTCTATCACACTCAAGAGATTAAGACTGAGATATCAGGGTAGGGGATCTGGTACCATGTCAAATTGGTCTGAATACCCTTTCTGATTTGCTTTCATTATATAGAAGAGATTTACATGGAATCCTACCTAAATGCTGCCTAATTTATGTAGCCTAAATGCTGCCAGATTTTCAGTAGCACCTTCCTGCATAATTTACTGCCTAATTTTCTGCTATATACAATCCAGAATATCTCTAAAATATTACAAATCTAATCCCATAATATCCTCTCCGTAACATAAGGCAATGGGTAATTTCTGCTAGAGGCAATCGGATTGATTGTAACGCCCCGTCCCCGATGGTCCGAAGAGTTAACTCATGTTACTTGATAATCAACTCCAACACTGCTAATATACTTCCAATAGTTCTAAATCAAACGTAAACACTTCAAATTTAATTAACTATACAAACTTATATATCAAATCCTTAATAAAGTAACTTAAAAAAAATATCAACTTCTCTACACGTCACTTAAACTCACATTTCAACAATATAATTAACAAAAATCACCAATACTCATCGAAAACTTTATATTCTTAATCCATTATTCTTAAGTCATCTCACCCAATGCTTCATAGTCTTGATCCTCAGCTGAAAAATCCAAAATCATCTGAAAATATTGTGAAGATAAAGGAGGTGAGTTATCAACAAGTCAGTAAGCAGATATTACACACTAGTATGCAAACATGAGCATTTACAGATTTCAGAATGCAGAACAAAACACTTTATTTTCATAATGCAGAGTCATAACATGTTACCAAAAATATCAGAGCGAAAGTTCAAAAATATTCTTATTCAAAATTTCCTTGGCACAATATAACTAAAACATCATATCAGAACAGAATTCCATGTTTAACCCCCGTGGTAGGGTTGTGCAAACCCTGCGGCCTACCGAGCAGAAACAAAATGTGAATCTTCTCCTTATCATTCTCAAAGTCCCGAGTGTGCACATAAGAAAAAACATGCAGAAAACCACTTTGTTTCCAAAGTGGGTGGACCAGAAACAGAAAAGTTGGAACCAACCCAAACAGAGCCCATAGTTTTACACCCGTGGTAAGTTCATAACAAAATAGAAACAGAATCTCACGCCAGAGGTTTTAGAAATCACATCACATCACATCAGAGTATAGAACATTTTTAGAACAGAACAGAATCAGATCACAAAAATATAATTTATGCACAAATTTTCACATTCGCTCTCTTTTTCATAGTTCATAAATAGAGTGCCAAAACTTTGCTCATGTCTACACCAGTCATGACAGAAAGTACTTTATTCTTATACAGAATTTCATGTGTATTGCAAAACAAATAACTGAGGTTGTTTCAAATTTCTTTTCATTAACAAAACATGCATATTTTTTCAAGTAATCAACCTCAGCCCATATTAGTTATTTTGATGCAAAGTCTAACATAGAAACCCCGCTTACCTGGACTTCTTAGCTTTTCAGAATTTTCCTCAAAATGTCGAGTCGACTATAAATCGTCACCTATAAAAATAATCATGTAATTTTCGTAAGTTTCCAATTAATCATGTATTTCGATATTTAAGCCTAAACTTCTAAAATAACCTATTTTAATTCTTCAAAACCTAAAACCCTCGTAATCCCAAAATCTTTCATCACTTTCTAAAATCATCAATATCCACCATTACCAACGTCAAACTCAAAACATCAATATTTAAACCCCGAAATTGCCAACAAATCTTAGCATAAACCAATCACACAAAAAACTCCATCATCCAATCCAACCGACTAATTCACAGTAAATAAGAGTTAGCGCAAAAATACATTTAAATCTCAAAGTTCTTTAGAAAAATACTTATAACGCTATAATATATTTTTCAAAGGATCACAGAGATGCTAGAAGTGGTAGCACAACAACGAAACAGTGTATTTTGGACAATGGCCGTGGGTCTTAAAAAATCAGTTTTTGAACGGGGACAAAAGAAGACTTGAGATTCCTAGGGAAGAGCTTATGGATATTTGTGAAACTAATGGTGGTGATAGTTGGCCGTGGCTGGCGGCGTGGGCGGCGATTGGAGGCCAAAATATCCAAATCGAAAAAGTGAGTTAGAGGGACTTCAACGGTGGCAGATCGGGGATGAGAAAGGGTAGGTTAGGTATCTGGGAGGGTCACCGGGGATGTGGTGAAGAGGTGGTGGCCAATGGTGGCGCCACGGTGGCACGCGAGCTCAAAGGGTACCGCGGCTTAGAGCTGCACGTGGGGCTGAAGGCATTGCGAGAGGGGCTGAAAATGGAGGGGTGAGGTCACCGGCTGGTGGGGAAGGGGTTGGGAGGGGCAGTGATGGAAATGTACTGCGCACGGCGGTGCTATGGGTGGATGAAACAAAAGGACAGGAGAGAGGGAGGGTGTCGCACGCGGGAAGAGAAAGAGAGAGAGGAGAAAAAGAAAAAGAAGGAAAAAGAAAAAGAAGAGAAGAAGAAAAGGAGAAAAGAAAAAGAGGAAAAAGAAAAAGTTAGGGAAAAAAATGAGGTCCAATCCTCACAATTTGGGTCACAAAAATGATCCAACGAAAAGAATAATAAAAATTTAACAATACAATAATTTTAAAGTCCAACATTAAACTAATTTAAAGTAAAGAGCAATTTAAATGCGAAACAACGAGAAATCCTATAAATTTAAAACAAGAGAACCAATATTTAAATTAATTTAAAAAATCCTTTAATTAAAAAATACACTAAAATACAGGATATCACATTGATGGAGGCTAAGTCTTATGTGAATGATGAATAAAGAAAGTATAGACTTGGAAGGTGGTGGGGGTGATTTGTGTTTTTAGAAAGTGGATTTGGCCTTTGATAACAAAGGGAAGATGAAGACTCCATTTTTGGTATATATGGATATTTTAAGAAATCAAAGAATAAGAAGAATAAGACTTAGGATATGTTTGATATGTAAGGAAACATAAGAACAACTAGGAAAATATATAAGAACAAAGATGGATAATTGGATGGAAGAAGGGAAAATACTCAAAAGATAGATAGATAATTCACCACATATTCACGAATTGCAAGGTGATGAAATAAGATAAATGGAATCACCATCTATTCACGAATTGCAAGGTGATGATCCTCTCCCTGTGATTCACAAATTGTACCCAAGAAGCCCAAGTGCAAAGGCACCGACAATGATCTTAAGAACACAACTCAAACCGTCCACGAAGGAAATATGCCAAAAGATGTAAATGAAATGACTAAAGATCCTACTTATAGCAATTACATAGGTGGAAACCCTAAAAGGTCCCTTGGTAAAATAATAAGTAAAATAAATCAATAAAATAAGACTTGCATGGCCCATGATGGCCCGTGGCATGCATTGGCCCTTGGTTGGCCTAGGCTAGCCCATGGCATGGGCCATGGGAATCGTGCTGTGCGTGTGGCTAGCATGGCTGCCTGCTAGTGCTGCCCATTGTGCATGGCTGGCATGACCCAGGCAAGGGCCCTGGGCGTTAGGGCTGCCTGCTGGGCGTGCTGATGGGCTATTGGTGCTACTGGGCATTCTGATGGGTAGCAGGTGCTGCTGCTGGGCATGTTGATGGGTTGTTGGGTGTGTTGATGGGCTGCTGGTGTTGCTGGCATGTGTTAGGGGCCTCGATCAAGTTCCTAAACACTATGATCTTCTAGTCTCATTTCGCCTTGTGATGAATGAATGTTTCTAGCCCTCTTGCTAGGTCTTGACTTGAATATGGCAATGAAAGGTCCCTAGGTTGATGGAGATATGGTGTTTAGTGGTGGAATTGATGATGATAACGAGTTCGGGTGATCTAAGTGAATTTGTGTGTTAGATGCAACGTGGCACAGCTTGATGATGGTCCTTGGTGTTGGCGCCACTTGGGTGATGATTAGGATTGGTGTAATACCCCGTATTTTTAGTGTATTTTTTTAGTGAATGATTATTTTAATTAATTTAAATATTGTTTTTCTTGTTTTAAAATTTATCGGATTTCTCGTTGAATTCATTTTATAATTCTTAAGTTGTGAAATTTATTTTGATGTGCTTTCTTGATATTAATTAGTGCTTGCATTTAAATTACTTTTGCTTTAATGAATAATTTTATTGTTGGACTTTAATTATTTTATTTTATTAATTTTGAGTTGCAGTGTTTTTTTTTTAATTGGCTCTTATTTATTTTTATTGTGCCTTTTTCTTTTGTTGGACTTTTATATTTTTCGGACTGGACCTGTTTAAGTGTCTTTTAGTTTCTTTTGGGTCCCAGCCTATTTATCGTACCTTACCCATGAGCCCAAATACATGGAGTGGACCAGTAAACCAAAGTCGTCAAACTAGGAAGCAGTTTTCACTTCCATATCTCATGCACGTACGTGATCTTCGCATCTAGGGTTTTCAGCAGCCGCCCACTGACTCACTCAAAAATGAGTAGCACAAAGGCTATCCCAAGTGCAGGAGGATGTCGCGTAATAATTAGGAATAAATTTCTAGATCGTCTCCTAAGGAAAAGTTACTTAAAATCAAACTCATTTAAAACGGTGAAAATATTCATAAAGAGAAAATAAAAATGATGGTATGTGCAATGGATGGAAAGGGTGCAACAAGAATGAAAAGGGCACTAGTCATGAACTAGATTCATATTTTTGGATTTTTAAGTATTAAAATGAAATGTAAAAAAAACTAACAAATTAAAATTAACAATAAAGAAAATCAACTAAACTAAACAATCTTATTTAATCTGAAAATTAAACAATAAAGCATAAATTATTTAACTCTTAATTAAGCTTTAATCGATCTAATATGCAATGGAACTGAGAGATTAATAAAACTAATCTAAAAATTAAACTAGATTAGAAAGTAATTGAAAAAATACGAATTGAAAATTGAAAAGCCCCAAAATCAAGATTATAGGGTTCATCCTTGTATTCAAATCACAAATTCTCAAAATTAATCCATAGCAATTGTAATCATTGTTCAATGAAAGCTTAAAGAAGCGAGAAAAATAAATAACACGAAATAAATAAACAGCAAATAAAGTGCCCAAAAGTCTATGCCAAATATCTCAAAAATATTCCATAAACTTTAAACTGAAATTAAATAAAAAGTAGGGAATGAAAAGAGCAAGCCCAATAAATAGAGATGGAGGTGGTAGGCAATGGAGGAGGTAACTAGAGCGGCAATTGGACCCTGGAAGAGTTCTTCAAATGTGCGGTGCTGCTTCTGCAAAAGTCCCTAATTTCGTGTGAATAATATGCTTAAATAGGGTACGAAGAAACCCTAATGTCTCCATATTCCCGCACACTAAATCGCTTAAATTTTAGGACTCAACTTGGCAGCCACGTATGTACTTCAGTATTTTGAATTTGAAAATTATTATTGAGATAACTTTGTATCCCTTTAAGATAACTTTCTAACGCATCAAGAATCGTATTAATCCGATATTTGAGCAGAAAGTTATGATTAAAATACAAAAATCTATTCATTTTGTCTCCTAACGCATTTTGGACTCTGATCCGAATTACTCTCAAATCCCATCATTATCCTTATTTGAAGAGTCATACACTCATTGAAATTAGAAATAAAATAATAGGAATTAGAAATAAAATAAAATAAGAATAATAGAATATCAAAAATATGTTATGCATATGAATGAACATTGTTCAATTAAATCACAAGTTATAAAATTAAGCATAAATCATGCTATTAACCAATTTAAATCACAACTCAGATTTATTCATCTTAATCATTTTTCCATTTAAAGCCAATAATAATGTAATGAAATAAATAAAATATATTGGTTCTAAATGTATAAAATATGCAATAATTCAGCTTAATCACATCCCCCAACTAGCGTTTTGCTAATCCTTGAGCAAAATAGTGAAAATTAATTGAGATGAATATTGCATAAAGATCCAAATCCAAACAGAAACAATCAAACATAATTCTGAATTCTCACAAAAGTGACACGTTACTACTCAACCCGCAAGAGCTATACCCACCAAGACTATCTCAACAATCTTTCACATAGAATTGAGGCAAATGTCCCAAAACTCAAATGTGTGTGTGGAGCTAAACTAGTTGTGTGTTCCTCGTTACTAGCCATGATTTGTTATAGGATTTTTCAACCTTAAGATTAATCATTGCTGATTCTAACTACCTCAAAGCCCAAGAGACTAGCAGTTTTCATGCCAGCTCTGTTTTTAAAGGTTGAACGCTCAACCCCCAAAGTCTTGGGTAACTGTTTCTAGCCCTTTACTTAGGAAATCTCACTAAGCTGCCTTTATCTATTTTTATTATTATTATTATTCTTTTCAAATCTCTTTTCCTTTTCTTTTTTCTTTTTTTCTCTTTCTTTCTTTCTTTCTTTTTTTTTTACTATTTTTTTGACAATTGGCTCGGTAGTCCTGCAGTTTACTTCTCCTGTGTTAAATCAATGAACAGTAAATAAGGAACACTACAAGCGTAAGCATGTGCAAAATATCCTTCAAAATTTGCCCTTCATTCTACAAAAATCTCACCAAGTCTCATCTCAATGAGTATAACATCCCAGTGTTTCAAGCCACACATCAACAAAATATGATGCATCAAAATCATGCTCTATGCTTAAGCTTGAAAATAAATCTTCACAAAATGATTCCGATCAACTACTCCACCAAGATGCTCAGATTTCACAAAATACTAGAAATAGAGTGTATGTCAATCATATGTGTATCAATGCACATCACATTAATGCAATTTTTTTTTTTTGAAAATCTGTGCACACACGCTTGTCACCCCCTAACTAGTGAGAAACATGGTCCTCAATGAATCGAACGAAAGAAAACAAAGTGCACAGAAATAAGAAAAAAAAATTAAAAAACAAATCACATGAAATATAAAATCAAAGCAAAACAACAAATAAATAAAATGCAAGTAAAGAAAACTGTAAAGGGTGAAAATATCAAAACACTTCCCTGGAATCTTGCACAAGCAAGATCTCTTCGTCTGGATGAAAGATCTTCATAAACGGCTTTAGACATTGTCCATTGACAGTGAAGCTATTGTCATTTTTTGGATTGACAATGTCTACCGCCCCGTGAGGATAAACCTTCTTTACAATGTACGGCCCACTCCATCAGGATTTCAATTTACCAGGAAAAATATGTAAGCAAGAGTTGTAAAGAAGAACTTCCTGGCCAAGTGTAAAATGTTTTGGATGAATTTTCTGATCATGTAGAATTTTCATGCGTTCCTTTGCCAGCTGAGCATTGTGATAAGCATCCCGACGAGCTTCATCCAATTCATTGATCTGCAATTTTCTCAACCCTGAAGTTTCATCAAGTGACATGTTAACATGTTTTATAGCCCAAAAAGCTCGATGCTGAATATCAACAGGTAAATGACAAGTTTTACCATAAACTAATCGATAAGGAGACATTCCTAGATTTGTTTTAAAAGCTGTCCTATAAGCCCACAAAGCATCAAGAAGCTTAACTGACCAATCTTTCCTATTAGGATTGATGGTTTTCTCTAAAATGATTTTGATATCTTTGTTTGGCAATTCTGCTTGCCCATTTGTTTGAGGGTGATAAGGGGTGGAAACTCAGTGTGTGATACCATATTTCTTCATGAGTGTAGAAAATGGTTTGTTGCAAAAATGAGAACCCCCATCACTAATAATAACTTTGGGCATGCCAAAGCAAGCAAACAGAGATTGCAAAAATTTTAGGACAACATGATGGTCATTTGTTTTGCAAGCGATGACCTCCACCCATTTTGAAACATAATCCACAGCTAATAAAATATATATGTTTTCAAAGGAAACTGGAAAAGGTCCCATGGAGTCTATTCCCCAACAATAAAAAATTTCTAAGGTAAAAATAGGGGAAAGAGGCATTATGTCTCTTTTGCTAATGGATCCCAATTTTTTACAGGGCTCAAAAGCCTTACAAAAATTATAAGCATCTTTAAACATGGAAGGCCAGTAAAAACCGCTTTGCAAAATTTTAGCAACTGTTTTCTTTGCTGAAAAATGACCACCACATGCACCCATATGACAAAATCTCAACATAGAACAAAACTCATCATCAGGAATGCATCTTCGAATCAATTGGTCCGAAAAATATTTGAAAAGATATGGATCATCAAAGTAAAAGTGTCGTACCTCAGAAAGAAATCAACGCTTATCTTGGGTGGACCATTCAGAAGGCATTTGCTTAGTCACTAGATAATTGACTATGTTAGCATACCAGGGAGCTCTATTAATCACAAACAGTTGCTCATCTGGGAAACTATCGTCAAGAGGAAGGCTGACATTTGAAGAGAAGGATGATGGCAATCTAGAGAAGTGGTCAGCTCCCACATTTTCAACTCCTTTCTTGTCCTTAATGTTGATGTTGAACTCTTGAAGTAGTAAAATCTAGCGAATCAAGCGTGGTTTTGCATCTTTCTTAGCCAACAAATACTTAAGAGCAGAGTGGTCAATGAAAATAGTAACAGGAGAACCAAGAATATAAGCCCAAAATTTATCAAGTGCAAAAACCACTACAAGCAATTCTTTTTCAGTAGTGGTATAATTTTTCTGGGCATCATTCAAGGTTCTACTGGCATAATAAATCACAAAAGGTCTATTATCTACACGCTGCCCAAAACAGCTCCTAAGGCATAATCACTTGCATCAGTCATGATTTCAAAGGGAAGGTCCCACTGCGAGGGTTGCATAATAGGGGCAGTGGTAAGTGATTCTTTAAGGGTATCAAAAGCTTTTTGGCACTCATCAGTCCAAACAAATTCAATATCATTTTGTAAAAGAGTGCACAAAGGTTTTGCAATAGAACTGAACCCTTGGATAAACCGCCTATAGAAGCCAGCATGGCCAAGAAAAGAACGAATATCCTTAACCGTCCCAGTGATAGGAAGTTTAGATATTAATTCAATTTTTGCCTTGTCGACTTTTATACCTTCAGAAGAAACAATATGTCCCAAGACAATACCCTGAGTAACCATAAATTGGCATTTCTCCCAATTAAGTAAAAGATTTTTTTCCTCACATCTCTGGAGAATACGTGCCAAATTATGCAAACAACTATCAAAAGATTTCTCAAAAACAGAGAAGTCATCCATGAATATTTCACAAATATCATCAATCATGTCAGAAAAAATACTCATCAAGCATCTCTGAAAAGTAGCTGGAGCATTACACAAATCAAAAGGCATTCTGGTAAAAGCAAAGGTGCCAAAAGGACAGGTGAAAGTGGTTTTCTCCTGATCCTCAGGCGATACAGCAATTTGATAATAACCAGAGTATCCATCCAAGAAGCAATAAAATGCATTACCAGCCACTCTTTTTAAAATTTGATCAATGGTAAAGGAAAATGATCCTTCCTACTGACTGAATTAAGTTTTCTATAATCAATGCACATTCTCCAACCGGTAACCATTATAGTTGGAATCAACTCATTTTTATCATTTTTGACAACAGTTAAACCAGATTTTTTTTGGTAACACTTGAGTTGGACGTACCCACTTACTGTCTGAGATGGGGTAAATGATACCCACTGCGAGCAGCTTAAGCACTTCCTCTTTGACAACTTCCTTCATGGTAGGATTGAGCCTACGTTGAGCATCACGAACTGGTCTAGCATCTTCAAGATGGATTCTGTGGGTACAAACAGCAGCATCGATACCTTTGATGTCGGCTATTGTCCAACCAATTGCACCTCGATGCTTTAAAACTTCAATCAACTGGGCTTCATCCTTCTGATTTAACTTTGAGGAAATCACCACAGGAAAAGTGCCTTCTTCAGGATCAAGAAACACATACTTTAAATCTTGAGGAAGTGGTTTTAATTCTAACTGGGGAACTTCTTCCTCTGAAGATTTAAGTATGTCTGGTAGTGGTAGCGTTTCAAACTAGGGTTTCCATCTTGCGCTTGCAAATTGTACTTCAAGTGGCAAAGAAGAATCTGCAAAATAATCCAAAAATTTGAAGACATTTTCATCAACATGGTCAGTTTTTTCATCAAATAAAAATTCATGTGACTGAAAAATGGAATCATTATCAGAGAAAGAAAAAGTTGAGCAAATAAATTATGTTGGTGTCAAGCTCTCCACATCATTCAAATCACTTGAGTCATCAAAATGTGCTGGCATCTTGCAAGCATTGAAAACGTTCAACTCAAGTGTCATGTTCCCAAAAGTAAGTTTCAGAACTCCACTTCTGCAATTAATCAAAGCATTTGATGTAGCTAGAAATGGTATTCCAAGGATGACAGGAGCTTGGTGAATAGTGGAGGCTGGCTGCTGCATATCAAGAACTACAAAATCCACTGGATAGTAAATTTTGTCCACCTGGACCAGCACATCCTCAACAATACCCATCGGCTCCTTAACTGATCTGTTAGCCAACTGTAGCTTGATGGAGGTCTATTTCAGCTCACCCAATCCCAACTGCTCATACACTGAGAATGGTAGCAAGTTCACACTACTCCCCAAATCAAGTAAAGCTCTCCCAATGCGTGACTCACCGATCATAATGGAAATATTGGGAGAGCCGGGATCTCTGAAATTCTGAGGAGTCTAGCTCAATATCAATGCACTGACTTGCTCTATTAGAAAAGTTTTCTTCTTTACATTCAGCTTCCTCTTCACTGTGCACAAGTCCTTCAAAAATTTTACATATGAAGGCACTTGTTGTATGGCATCCAAAAGTGGAATATTAATCTTTACTTGCTTGAAAATCTCCTGAATCTCAATGTGGTATTTGTTCTTTTGGCCAGTTGCCAATCTCTGAGGATAGGGAACCACAGGTTGGTACCCTCTACTAGTTTCATCATCTGCACTCACAGGCTTCTTCAGCTCTGATCTCACTACCTCCGATTCTTTTTCAGCTTCACCAGTCTCTGTTGCATCTTCAGGTGTAGGAGCAACTACCTGTGTGTCTATAGTCATCTCTGGTTGGGGAACTTCCTTTCCACTTCTCAAAGTAAGAACGGCATTCGCTGTCTCAAAAACCTCCCCTGAGACATTATGCACTTGATGTTGTGATTGCTGGTATACTTGAGGATTAGGCTGAGGCTATGATGGAAATTTCCCTTTCTCTAGAGTGCTCAATGTCATGCTCATCTTATTGATGGTGCCACGCAAGTCATTTATGGCCTGAGTGTTCTTATAGTTTGTGGTGGCCTGAATATGCATAAATTGCTGAAGTGTGTTGGCCATTTGTGCCATACTGTCATCTAGAGATTTCTTCGCAGATGATTGAGGCTAAGAACTCAGTGCAGCTACATGAGACTGAAATCCTGGAGGTGCTACAAAAGGATAGTTCTGAGAACTCTGATATGGCTGATACTGGTGCTAAGGAGCAGCCTGATGAAATGGCTGCTGAGAAGGTGGTGGAGACTGACCAGGCTGATCATTCCTCCATGAGAAATTTGGGTGATTCCTCTACCCCGGATTATATGTATTGGAAAAAGGTTGATTCTGTGCTCTATTTACCCAGTTTGCTTATTGCATCTGCTTAGAGCCACACTCCTGAAATACTGGCATGATTGGGCAATCTTGGGTCTTGTGGTTTGAATCAGCACATAAAGAACATACCTCTACTGTTTTCACGGCCTTCACTTTTTCCCTCTCCATGACCTCTAATCTTCTAGTCAATGCAGCTATTTGGGCTTGAACTTCAGTGTCCTCCTTTAGCTCATATATGCCCCCACCAGCAATAGCCCTCAGTGGCTATGCTGTCAAAGAAACTCGATCAGTCCGAGTGTTCCATTATTGTGCGCTCTCAGCAAGATAGTAAAAAAATGACAATGCTTCATCAGGTTCCTTCTAAAGAATTCTCCATTGCACATAGTCTGAACAAACTGCTTGCATTGTGGAGTGAGACCAGTGCAAAAATAATTTACCAACCTCCAGGATTCAAAAAGGTGATATGGACAGATGTTTATCAAATCCTTAAACCTTTCCCAACTGGCCTGGAAAGTCTCGTCAGATTTCTGATTGAACTGACTGATCTGCTCTTGTAAATACTGAGTTCTCTGAAAAGGAAAATTTTTTTGTAAGAACTCATGCTGCATATCAGACCAACTAGAGATAGAATTAGGCCTCAAAGAATTAAACCAAATCTTCAATTTATCCTTTAAAGAGAAAAGAAATAAACAAAGTCTAATAAATTCATCAGTAGTGGCTCTATTGATAAAAGTAGTACAAGCCAACTCAAAATATGTCAATTGCTGATAAGGACTCTCAGAATCCATCCCGTGGAACTGAGGTATCACTGACATCATGTCATGCTTAATAGAAAAATTAGGTGCATCATCAGGTAAAATAATGCATGATGGTGTAGTGGTGCGAGTAGGCTGCAAATAATCTCTAAGAGTTCGTGGTGCAGGTTCAATTTTAATTTCCTCGGCTGTAGAAAAAACATAAGAGCTATCTATCTCTGGGTTGTGTATACTACTCTCAGTGCTCGATGTAACTCTAACCAACCTATTTGAATTGTCTCTAATCCATGACATGAAATATCAATCCGAATAGCATAAGTAAGGTTCAAGTGACTGAGTAGTGGGTGACAAGTGAAACATATAACAGAGATAAGATAGTGAAAGAAACATTTGAGATAAAAAAATAAAAATAAAAATTATGAGTTTAAATTTACATCAAGCAACTAATCCCCGGCAACGGCGCCAAAAACTTGACTCACTCAAAAATGAGTAGCATAAAGGCTATCCCAAGTCTAGGAGGATGTCGCGTAATAATTAGGAATAAATTTCTAGATCGTCTCCTCAGGGAAAGTTACTTAAAATCAAACTCGTTTAAAATGGTGAAAATATTCACAAAGAGAAAATAAAAATGATGGTATGTGCAATGAATGGAAATGGTGCAACAAGAATGAAAAGGGCACTAGTCATGGACTAGATTCATATTTTTGGATTTTTGAGTATTGAAATGAAATGTAAAAAAAAAACTAACAAATTAAAATTAACAATAAAGAAAATCAACTAAACTAAACAATCTTATTTAATCTAAAAATTAAACAATAAAGCATAAATTATTTAACTTCTAATTAAGCTTTAATCAATCTAATATGTAATGGAACTGAGAGATTAATAAAACTAATCTAAGAATTAAACTAGATTAGAAAGTAATTGACAGAATACGAATTAAAAATTGAAAAGCCCCAAAATCAAGATTCTAGGGTTCATCCTTGTATTCAAATCACAAATTCTCAAAATTAATTCATAGCAATTGTAATCATTGTTCAATGAAAGTTTAAAGAAGCGAGAAAAATAAATAACACAAAGTAAATAAACAGCAAATAAAGTGCCCAAAAGTCTAAGCCAAATATCTCAAAAATATTTCATAAACTTTAAACTGAAATTAAATAAAAAGTAGGGAATGAAAAGAGCAAGCCCAATAAATAGAGATGGGGGTGGTAGGCAATGGAGGAGGCAGCTGGAGCGGCAATTGGACCCTGGAAGAGTTCTTCAAATGTGTGGCGCTGCTTCTGCAAAAATCCCTAATTTCGTGCTAATGATATGCTTAAATTGGGTACGAAGAAACCCTAATGTCTCCATATTCCTGCACACTAAATCGCTTAAATTTTAGGACTCAACTTGGCAGCCATGTACGTGCTTCAGGAGTTCGAATTTGAAAATCCTTATTAGAGACAACGTTGCAGCCCTTTAAGATAGCTTTCCAGCGCATCAAGAATCGTATCAATCCGATATTTGAGCGGAAAGAATCGTATCACTCTCAACCCAGTCGTGGAGAGTGCACCCTTGCAGAAACCGTAGGTCAGATCACCGTGAACCACCCCCACCGTCAAAACTCCTTCACAACCAACTCACAACAACTGGCCAGCCACCGGATCCAGCCTTGTAACCATAGTGCAAGGAAGCCACCAAGTCACCAGCAGACACATGGTGAACCTCTGTTTTTCACCACTAAAAACATAGCATTTCACATACCGCAACTCCTCCACTCCGGTTGCCTCAACCTCAAGCAACATCACTACCCAGCCATCGAGCTCACCACTGTCGACCTCCGCCTAGCCCTTTTGGTCTGCCGCGCGCCACCTCAAGCTCACGATGAGCTTCATTCTCTCTCTCGCGCCGAGCTCTCTCTCCGTCTCTCTCTCTTTTCTACGTAAGGTTCCTCTCTCTCTCTCTCATTAGCTGGTCTCTCTCTCTAACCAGTGTGCTGCCGCCGCCCCCACCACCGTAAGCAACCACCCAGCTCGCCGCCTTCGCGCCCTCCATCGCTCGATGAGTATGGCTCCATACGAATTTAAACTGTGATATGTGAACCTATCATTTTCCCAAAAGGGTCCTTATGTGTTTTGTTGAAGCCCTAAAATACCCTTATATCAGATTGATTATAGGTTTATCATGTTTTGGTTTATATATATTAGTAGGTTTTGTTTTAAAATACGAGATTTTATAAAGGAAATAGAGAAAGATTTGAGATATTATTAGTGATAATATATAAATTTTAAGAAGTACATAGTAAGTGCAAAATTTTATTTAGAGATCTTTAAAGAGAAACTAATTAGTCTATTTTTATTAAATGAAATTTTTTGCTTCCTAACTTTTAATTAGTTTTGTTATAATTATGTTAAGAGAATTTTCTTAAACTAGAGATGTATTGTTGTGGCATAGTTGTATTTAGTATAGTATTATTATGAAATTTAGAAATGACTTAGAGTATAATAGTGAGAGGAATTAAGTGGATATTGATGGTTTTAGAAAATGATGATATTATAGGAATTATGAGAATTTTAGGTTTTGTGGCTTTAAAATAGGTACTCCAGGTGTAATATGAGATTTATTTGTTCACTGGAGATTTATTTAAGTTACATGAATTTTTATAGGTGACGAGTGACAATTATTCAGTACTGCTGTGGAGAATTTTTGAATAAGCTAAGAAGTCCAGGTAAGCGGGGTTCCTAAGCTAGACTTTGCATAAAATAAAATGAACTGAGATCCTTTTTGGAAAATATGCATGTTTTGTTATGAAAAGAAATTTGAAAACAACCTCAGATATTTGTTTTGCATTACTCATGAGATTCTATTTAAGAAGAAAGTATTTTCTGTCATGATTGGTATAGACATGAGCTTATTTTTGGCATTCTGTTATTGAACTGAGAACAATGAGTGAATATGAAAATTTGATAAATTTCGCATGTGACGTGAAGATGTTCTGAATCTGTTTTGGAAAATGTGAAATGATCTGAATATCAGTACTCTGTTTTGATATGATGTGGCATCTTAAAAACCTTTGGCATGACTTCCTGATTTTGTTCTAACTCTAATTCTGATTCTGATATGGTGATTCTGATTTCATTTTGCTCTAATGTGTGGCCCTGTCACGGGATACAATAGTGACCTCTGGCCCTGTCACGGGAGATAATAGTGACCTCTGGCCCTACCACGGGATATAATAGTGGATTTATGTTCTGAAAGCAATCACTTTGATATTCTTGGTGATTTATGTTCTGCTTGGCTTTCCGCAGGATGCACAACCCTACCATGGGGGTTAAACATGGTCTCTGTTCTGATATGTTATGATAAGATGAAGATGTTCAGTCATGTTGTGCCAAAGGAGTCTTTGAATATGAAAAGTTGGTTTCTGAATATGAAATGTTTGAAAAGTTGCTATGATTTTCGATAATATGTATTTTTGAGATTTGCATATTGACATTGAAATGTTTTGTATCTGCATTCTGAAATCTGTGAAAATAATCATGTTTACACACTTGTATATGTCCTCTGTTTACTGAGTTGTTGATAACTCACCCCTTATCTCCATATATTTTTCAGGTAACTTTGATGGTTCAGCTGGAGAACAAGAGTAGGAAGTTTTAACAAGGTGTGAAGTCCTTAGTGAAATAAGTGTTCGAGGGTACAAGTGCTTATTTGAGAGTCGTAGTCAGTAAACTGATTTATTTTTTGTTATTTTGATTTGATGAGTTAAGGGTAATTTCGAGTTTTGGAGAGTTTTTAATTCATGTTATTGAGAATTACTTTGTTGTCCCCATGAAGGAATATAGATATTCGGGTGGATTTAATAGATTGACATTTTATGGAGTTTTCTAGATTTTATAGTTGTGTTATTGAAGTTGATATTAAGTATTAAGAGCTAACTCTCCGGACCTTCGGGATCGGGGCGTTAAAGTTGGTATGGTGACTTGAGGCTTGGGTTTGGATGGTGGCTAAAGGGAATTACGATTTTGGAATGTATGGATTACGACAAGAGTGTTTCAGCTAGCAAGAACGGAAGGACTCTTTAATGTTTGAATGAGTTTAGGGTTATTCCTAGAATTAAGGGGTTTGGATATGGAAGATAGGGTTTGGATGATGGGTAAGGTGGCTAGAGTTTGATCCTAAATGATAGGATGGATGGGAGTTGTTAGGAATTAGAAGTCTGACTAAGGCAATGAATGTATTTCGAATTTAAAGGAATTGGAAGATGGAAGATGGAAGATGAGCTCCTAACTTGTAGGAGATGATTTAGGGATTGGTAGGATTTTGGCTATGGCAAGGGAAGAAGTGATGGGTTTAGGGTTTGAGTGATTCTAGGGTGGTTCCTAGAATGTAGGGATTTGATATGGAAGTAAGACTAGGATTCCTAAAACTAAGGGATGGTGATATGGGTGTAAAGATTAGGATCCCTAAAGCTGAGGGATGTGGATATGGAAGGTAGGTTAGGGTTTCCTAAGACTTAGGAAATCCTTATGGAAGACTAGGCTAGGGTTTCTTAAAATGTAGGAATTGATTATGGAGGCTAGGCTAGGGTTTTCTAAAGTTTAGAAAATCTTTATGGAGGCTTAGGAATTTCGGCTAGGGCTTAATGGAGATGACGGAGGCTCGGTCTTATGTGAATGATGAATATGGGAACTATGGACTTGGCATGAAGAAGGCGTGATATGTGTTTGTGAGGTAAGAAAGTGCAAGATATGTGTATGGAATGATTGAGGCAATGGGGAATTTCGGCCAAAGCAATTGGTTGAATGTATAGAAGATGGATTTGTTGTTGATAACAAAGGAAGATGAAGACTCTATTTTTGGTATATATGGATATTTTGAGAAATCAAAGAATAAGAAGAATAAGACTTAGGATATGTTTGATATGCAAGAAAACATAAGAACAATGGGAAAATATATGAACAAGTTAGAAAATATATGAACATTGGATGAATAAACTCAACACATATTTACGAATTGCAAGGTGATGAATGGAAATACTTCATAAGATAGATAATTGAATCAACACCCACTAATTGCAAGGTGAAGATTCTCTCATTGGGATTCACAAATTGCACCCAAGTAACCCAAGTGCAAAAGCACAGAAAATGATCTCAAGAATAATAAGCCGTCCACAAAGGGAATTGTCAAAAGATATAAATGAAATGACTAAGGGTCCTATTTATAATGATTACATAGGTGGAAACCCTAATAGGTCCCTTGATAAAAAGAATAAATTAAATAATTAAATAAATTATTAAGAATTGCATGGGGCCCATGGTGGTCTGTGGCATGCACTATGGCGCTCGGCTGGCCCATGGCATGGACCATGGGCATGGCCAAGTGCTACTGCTGCTGCGTGTGGTATGGCTACTGCTGGGGCATGCACTGGGCTACACACTGTGCATGATGGTGCTGATGGCCAGTATGTTGGGGCTACTGGCTTGCACGCTGATGCTGCTCGCCTGCACGCCGTGCATGGCTGGCATGGCCCGGGCAGCTACTAGGCATAAGCAGGGGCCAAGTGCAGGGCTGGCATGCCTCCTGAGGCATGCCACTAACCTTGCTGGGCTGCTGCTGCGCGCGCTGAGGTATGTCATGGCACGGCCCTGGCGTTGCCATGGCCAGGCCGTGGGCTGCTGGTGTGCGTTGAGGCTTGTTGCTGGTGGCCTGCATGCCATGGCACGCCTGTGGTGTTGTCATGGGCGTGCCATGGCAGGGGCCATAGCATGCCTGTGGGGCTATCATGGGGGTGCCATGGCATGTTGATGGAGATGCAAGAAGGGCCATCCGCAATGCCACTAGGAGGGCTAGGCGTGCCGAGGCTAGGAGGGAAGCTTTGGCGTGCTTGCATGGTTCGAATGGTGATACTTTGGGCACACAAGGCAAGGACACAAAGGACCAAACGCTTGCCACCTAGAGGTTGATCGAGTTGTTGGCAAATCTCTTGATTTTAGGGGATGAGGCAAATCCCTTGATTGTAGGGGATGAGGCGAATTCCTTAAATTTAGGGGATGAGGCGATTTGGATGAAGTTGGCCGAGTTGTTGCTTCTTAAAATTAGGGATTTTATCAATTTGTTAATTAGTAGATTTGTTTCATTAATTCTAGGAGTTTGTTGTGATTGTTTCCCTTAATTTTAGGAGTTTGATTTGTTATTGGATTGTGATCTTAAAAGAAGTTGATTGGGGAAGGACTAGCCGAACCCTAGTACTATTTATTTCGGTTTTGCATTCTAATTCATTATTATGCTATCTTTCCAATGAAAGTTTAATCTCTTATTTTTGAGAATTGAGTGCTAGCCTGAGTTAGTCTTGATTTTCATATTCCAACCATTCGGATCTTGGTGTTGCCTCGAGGTAACCCTTGATTCATCCACCCAGCACGACTGTAAACACTTGAGTGCGAGTGAGGCTTCCATTATTGTGCTTTCATTGAGAGCCATCCAACCCATGGAGAGGAAGCCAAGGACGAAGATCATTGCCAATCGACAAACAACGCATAAGGAGCAGATTGAGAACCTTGAAGCCACTTTGAAGGCGCAACACACCGCCACCAATGAGCGGCTTGGAAGGTTAGGGGAGGTGCTCCACCAATTGGTGGACCAAAGGAGGAATAGAGATGGAAGACGCCATAGAAGAAGAGCCCATAGTCCCGAGGGTTCCGTGGGGTCTAGAAGAAGCCAACACCATGAGAGGATAGAGGATTTGAATTCATCTAATCAAGATTCCTAAAGTCCCGATGAGGAATCAACCGAGGAAAGTGAAAGGTAAGAAGGAAACCGAGGTGAGAGAAGAGGCACTCATAGGGGGGAAGTGCTTAAACTAAAAATGGACTTTCCCAAGTTCAATGGTGATGACCCGAGCATTTGAGTAAGTAGGGCCGAGCAATACTTCGAGCATAATCACATGGAGGGCCATGCTAAGGTGTCCTATGCCGCCTACTTCCTTGAGGGGGAGACTAACCAATGGTGGCAATGGATGAGGAAGACCTATAGACCTCAAAGGAGGGAGTTGAAATGGCAGAACTTTGTCAAGGAGCTCTTAGGGAGGTTCGGGCCAACTGAGTATATGGACTACCGTGAGACTCTCTCAAAGATCAAGCAAACCGGATCTTTAAGGGATTATCAAAAGGAGTTTGAGTACTTGTCTACAAGGGTACACGGGTGGTCGGAGAAGGCCCTCATTGGGACTTTTGTGGGAGGCTTGAAGAGTGAATTGGCAGCAGAGGTAAAGTTTAAGAAGCTGAAGACTTTGATGCAAGCCTTGGAGGTTGCACGGATTAAGGAGGATCAACTCCAAGATTTGAGGAAGAATGGTCGCTTTGAGGTAAGGAAACCACCCCTAATGGTTTCCAAGTTTGGTGCAAACAAAACTTTTAGCAAGAACATCTCACCGGGAGGCCCTAGTGGAGGTGCATCAAGTGGAGCCAAACCACTACCCGCGGGTGTGAATAGGCTATCATGGGAAGAGATGTAAGCATCATGAAAAGAGAAGGGGCTTTGTTTCAATTGCAATGAGAGGTTCACAATGGGCCACAAATGCAAGGTGAAGCAAATCTTTCTCATTGAGATGGATTCGGAAGAGATGGAAGACTTAAGGGAGGAAGAGCAAGGGCAAGAGGAGGAAGAGCAAGGAGAAGCCGTGGGGGAAGACCCTCACATTTCTATCCATGCATTGGCAGGTGTTGCGAGACCTAGAACGATGAAAACACAAGCTCACATTGGCAAGATAAAGGTAACGGTTCTTGTTGATAATGGTTCTTCCTTACACTTTATCAACTCGAAGGTAGCCGAGAGCTTGGGGATGCCTATGACTTCTATCACTCCATTTGAGGTCAAGGTAGCTAGCGGGGAGAAGTTGATGTGTAAAGAAGCATATAAGAAGGTATGTTTGAAAACACAAGGCCTTGAGATTGTGGTAGATTTATATTCTTTGCCTATTGTTGGGTTGGGCGTTGTGTTGGGTGTGCAATGGCTAGAGGAGCTAGGGAAGATAGTTTTGGACTATAGAAAAATGACTTTGGGGTTTATGATGGGGGGCAAATGGATGACAATGAGAATGAATGGAAGATGAGGATGTAGGGCCGTGGGGCTTAATGAGATGGAGAAGATCTTGAGACAAGGGGGCAATGTTTTACTATCACGTTGGCCTCACAACTGAGGGGCTTGAGTGAGGGGCATAAGGTGAAAGGTGGGGGCATGGAGTTAGGGTCCAAGGTGCCTAGTGACTTGAGGGTTTGTTGGGGAAGTTTTCCAAGGTGATGGAGGATCCGAAGACACTTCCACCCTCAAGGGAATTTGACTACCGCATTCCTTTGAAGGAGGAAGCCATGCCGGTTTATGTGGCCCCCTACCGGTATGCCTATTATCAAAAGACCGAGATCGAAAAGCAAGTCAATGAGATGTTGGCTAATGGGCTCATCCGGCCAAGCACTAGCCCTTTCTCAAGTCCAATTCTCTTGGTGAAGAAGAAGGATGGCACGTGGAGGTTTTGCACCGATTACCGAGCCTTGAATGAAGCTACTATCAAGGATAGATTTCCAATCCCGATCATTGATGACGTGTTGGATGAGCTTGGAGGTTCGATGTTCTTCTCCAAACTTGACCTAAGGGCCAAGTACCATCAAATAAGGGTGCCTGAAGGGGACATTCACGAGACGGCATTCTGAACTCACAATGGCCACTTCGAGTACTTGGTGATGTCGTTTGGTCTATGCAATGCTCCTTCAACGTTTCAAGCATGCATGAACCAAATCTTTAAGCCATACTTGAGGAGTTATGTATTGGTATTTGATGATATTCTTCTTTATTCGAAGACATGGGAGGATCATTTGAAGCACTTGGAGGTTGTTTTGGGGGTGCTACTTGACAACTCTTTCTATATCAAGTTGTCCAAGTGTGCATTCGGCCAAAAGGAACTTGAGTATTTGGGGCATTTGATCTCACGTGAGGGGGTCAAGGTGGATTAAAGAAAGGTTGTAGCTATGGTGGCTTGGCCCAAACCGAAGACCATCACCGAATTGAGGGGATTTCTAGGGCTCACGAGTTACTATAGAAAGTTCGTCAAGGATTATGCTTCCATTGCAAGACCACTCACCAACATGCTCAAGAAGAATAATTTTTTTTAGTGCAAGAGGGGGAGATGGCATTTGAAGCTTTGAAGAAGGCCATGACAACTACACCCGTCCTTGTTATGCCTAATTTTGAGAAGGCATTTGAGTTACACACGGATGCAAGCAATGTGGGGGTAGGTGCAGTATTGACACAAGAAGGGAGGCCACTAGCCTTCATTAGCAAGGCCCTTGATGTTCAAATAAAAGGGTGAAGTGTGTATGCACAAGAGATGCTTGCTATCATGGAGGCCGTGAAGGTGTGGAGGCCTTATTTGTTGGGGTGGAAGTTCTTGATAGTCACAGATCAACACCTTTGAAGCATCTTTTGGAGCAAAGAATCACCAAAGGTGGGTATCTAAGTTGCTTGTGTTTGAATTTCAATTGGTGTATAGGTCGGGTAGGGAGAATCGTGTAGCTGATGCCCTATCTAGGAGGGAAGATGGTGAGGTGTTGGAGGCCATCTCAGGTCCTTCATGGGGAGTATGGGATGAGATTAGAGAGGGAATAAAATCTTATCTAAGTTGAAAGGAGGTGATGGAGAAGTTAGATGTGGATGCTAAGGGAGTAGAAAACTATGAGATGCGGGATGGACTTCTAAAGTATGAGGGGAGAGTAGTGGTGCCGAGTATGGGAGATCTTAGAAGGAAGATTTTAGGTCACTTTCATGATACCAAGGAGGCGGGACACTCGGGGGTGTACCGTACTTGGGTAAGGGTGGCTAACTTGTTCTATTTGGATGGCATGAAAGGCGATGTGAGGGAGTATGTTAGGAGGTCTAACACTTGTCAAAGGGTTAAGAGTGAGAGTAGAAAGCCCAAGGGGTTGATGCAACCTTTACCAATCCATACTCAGCCAAGACTATTGCTAAACTTTATGTGTTTAAGTGGATCATGTGATGAAGCTCCATGGTATGCCGAGAAGCATTGTGATGGATAGGGACCATGTGTTCATGAGTAATTTTTGGAGGGAGTACTTCAAGTTGCATGGAACGGAATTGGCCCAATGTTTAACTTATCACCCTCAAACCGATGGCCAAACAGAGGTAATCAACGGGATTCTTGAGTAATATCTTAGGTGCTTTGTGCACCAACACCCGAAGAAGTGGGAGGAGCATTTGGCTTGGGCTGATTTTGGTACAACACCTCGTACCATCGATCAATCAAGATGACACCATTTGAGGCGCTCTATGGGAAGCCACCACTGGTGCTTGTAGCCTATGAAGTAGGGAGTTCACCTAAAGAGTTGGTGGATATGGAGCTTAGAGAGAGGGATCAGGTCTTGAAAGAACTCAAAAAGAACTTGGCACATGCTCAAGACCAAATGAAGAAGCACTTTGACAAGGGAAGGAACATGGAATCCTTTGAGCCTGGAGATTAGGTCTTTCTCAAGTACTTACCAAGGAAGCACAAGGCACTATCCAAGGCGGCATTGAGCAAGTTGTGGGCTAAATATTTTGGCCCATACCAAGTGTTGGAAAAGTGCGGACAGCTTGCTTACAAGCTGGACTTACCGACCGGAGTTCACATTCATCCTATTTTTCATGTTTCATGGCTAAGGAGGAAGGTTGGAGACCCAACCAAAGTGGTGAATGAATTGCCCATGGCAGACGAAGAGGGGGCGGATGGCAATTAAACTCGAGAAGATCTTGGAGTATAGGCATGTGAGGAAGGGCGGCCAAGTGAGAACCGAAACCTTGGTTCAATGGAGAGGACTCCGAACCGAAGATGCTACATGGGAGAGTGTTCGAGTTCTCAAGGAGCAATTTCCAAAACTTGACCTTGAGGACAAGGTCAATCTTGAAGGGGGGAAGATTCATGGAGATGCAAGAAGGGCCATCCGCAATGCCACTAGGAGGGCTAGGCGTGCCGAGGCTAGGAGGGCGACTTTGGGGTGCTTGCATGGTCCGGATGGTGATGCTTTAGGCGCACAAGGCAAGGTCACAAAGGACCAACCGCTTGCCACCTAGAGGTTGATCGAGTTGTTGGCAAATCCCATGATTTTAGGGGATGAGGCAAATCCCTTGATTGTAGGGGATGAGGCAAATTCCTTGAATTTCGGGGATGAGGCGATTTGGATGAAGTTGACCGAGTTGTTGCTTCTTAAAATTAGGGATTTTATCAATTTGTTAATTAATAGATTTGTTTCATTAATTCTAGGAGTTTGTTGGGATTGTTTTCCTTAGTTTTAGGAGTTTGATTTTTTATTGGATTGTGATCTTAAAAGAAGTTGATTGAAGGAGGACTAGCCGAACCCTAGTACTATTTATTTCGGTTTTAAATTGTAATTCATTATTATGCTATTTTTTCAATGAAAGTTTAATCTCTTATTTTTGAGAATTGAGTGCTAGCCTGAGTTAGTCTTGATTTTCAAATTCCAACCTTTCAGATCTTGGTGTTGCCTTGAGGTAACCCTTGATTCATCCACCCAACACGACTGTAAACACTTGAATACGAGTGAGGCTTCCATCACATGTCTGTGGTGCTATCCTAGCTTGTCAGCGACAGTGTCGAGGCATGGGTTATGGGGCTGTCAGGGCATGTCAACGACAATGTAGAGGGGCAGTCAGGGCATGTCAACGACAGTGTAGAGCGGCTGTCAAGGCATGTCAATGACAATGTAAAGGGACTTTCAAGGCTGATCCATGGCACAGTCAAAAGGGAAAAAGCGAGCCACGTTCCAATTGACCCGTGCATTTCCTGCAAGACTCCTAGGGCATCCACTAGACTCCTGGCGAAGTCCACTAAAGCTGGGCATGACCCCAAAAGTGGCCCGATCTCAGCTATCCATGCATGTCTAGGACCTTGTCCTAGGGCATTTTTTGTTGGGTTCTTGTTAGCATGCTGATGGGCGCTGGGGCTGCCTGTTGGGCGCTGTGGGGCTGACAGGGGCATGCCATGGTTTATCAGCGATAGTGTTAGGGCATAGCCCGTGGGGCTGTCAAGGCATGTCAATGACAGTATCATGGCATGGCCTATGGGACTATCAGGACATGTCAAGGCATGGCCTGTGGGGCTGTCAGGGCATGTTAGTGACAGTGTTGTGGGGCTGTCAAGGCATGTCAGCGGCAGTGTCATGGGGCCATGATGGGCGTGTCATGGCAGGGGCCATGGCATGTTGATGGAAGCCTCACTCTCATTCAAGTGTTTGTGGTGTGTTGGGTGATTGAATCTAGGGTTACCTCAAGGCAACACCAAGATCCGATTGGTATGATGGTAAAAATTAAGACTAACTCAGGCTAGCACTCAATTCTCAAAAGATTGGAAGAGAAAATTATCATTCATTCAAAATAGCATAATAATGAATTACAAGCCAAAAATTGAAATTAATAGTAGGGTTTCACTAGGGTTTCGGCCATCCTTGCCCCAATTACTCCCTCTAACAACCTTAATCTCAAACATAAATCAAACTCCTAATTTTAAGGAAGCAATCTTATCAAATTCCTAAAATAAAGGAAACAAACTCAAACAAACAAATAGATAATCTCCCTAATTTGAAGGAGATATTTGGCCAACCCTCTAGCAACTGCCCAATCCCCTAAAATCAAGGGGTTTGCCTCCTCCCCTAAATTCAAGGGATTTGTCAACCAACCCCTAAAATCAAGGAATTGGCTAACAACTTGATCCTCTTCTAGTTGACCTTGTCTTGGGCGCCCAAGGACCCATCACACGAGCCATGCATGCACCCCAATGCCACCCTCCTAGCCTCGGCATGCCTAGCCCTCCTAGTGGCATTACGAATGGCCCTTCTTGCATCTCCATCACATGTCTGAGGTGCTGTCCTGGGAGTGCCATGGCAGGGGCTATGGCATGCCTGTGGGGCTATCAAGGCTTGTCAGTGACAGTGTCGAGGTATGGGCCGTGAGGTTGTCAAGGCTTGTCAGGGGTTGTCATTGCATGTCAGTGGCAGCGTCAATGGGCTATTAGGGCATGCGAACGGCAGCGTCATTGGGCTGTCAGGGCTGAGCCATGGCATAGTCAAAAGGGAAAACGTGAGCCACGTTCCAATTGACTCGTGCCTTTCCCACAAGCTTCCTAGGGTATGCACTAGACCCCTAGGGAAGTCCTCCAAAGCTGGGCTTGACCCTGAAAGTGGCCTGATCTCGACTGTCCATGCACCTTGTCCTAGGGCATTTTTTATTGGGGTCTTCTCAGTATGATCCTACGGATAGTAGCCAAATGTAGATAACAAGGAGTCTAAAGAAACTAGCTGACTTGTTGTACATCAAAAGAAATGTCTGGTCTAGTAATGGTGAGATAGACAAGGCTACCCACCAACTTCTGGTATAAACTAGGATTAGCAAGTAAGTCACCCTCCTCTTTGTGAACCTTGACATTTAATTCCATGGGAGTATCAACAGAGGTAAACTCCTATAGGCCAGCTATAGCCACCAAGTCACTAACATACTTATATTGATTGAGTGAAATACCAGAGGGATTACGATGCACCTCAAGACCAAGAAAATATGTGAGAGACCCAAGATCTTTCATATGAAAGGACATTGAGAGATAAGTCCAGAGCTGGCCAAGTAAAGTAGAATCGGAACCAGTGATCACAATATCATCAACATAAACCATAAGAACAACAATACCCATGTCTGATTTCCGAAGAAACAATGAAGCGTCATACTTGCTCTGCTTGAATGAAAATTTTAATAAAGTGGTGCGAAATTTGTCAAACCAGTCCCTCAGAGCTTGTTTGAGACCATAAAGAGAGCGACGAAACTTACACACATGTGAACTCGGAGAGGGAAACAATCCCGAGGGTGGCTTCATATAAATACACTCTTTAAGATCCCCATCAAGGAAAACATTCTTGACATCCATCTGATGTAGTGGCCATTGACTAGAAGCAGCAAGAGCTAGAATCGTACGAACAATAGTCATCTTAGCCACAGGAGCAAATGTCTCTTCATAATTGACACCATATTCCTGATTATTCCCAAGTGCAACAAGCTGAGTTTTGTAACGATCCAAACTTCCATTAGATCGAACCTTGACTGAGTAAACCCATTTGCAACCTAGTGGAACAATGGTGGGAGGACAAGGCTCAATGTCCTAGGTGTGATTGGCCTCTAGAGCGGCAATTTCTTCCTGCATAGCTTGTCGCCAACAGTCATGCTTGGCAGTGTGTGAGTAGGATGTGAGAATATCAAAATTGGAAAATGCAGCAGTAAAAGCTGAAATAGAATTTTCAGAATTGGAAGAGGGAAACCTATACCTAACCAGGGGTACAGACACTCGAGAAGAGCAACGTACCAAAGGCTCTGAAGGTGCTGCAACTGACTGAATCTGGAGCGTGGTAGGATCAAATATTGGGTGAGCCACCGGAAGAGACTAGGCAGGAGCATCTTGTATACACAATACTTGGTTTAAACCGAGAACTGGCTTAATGAAGATCCAAGGACTGCTGCTCAAAGGAGGGGAGGACCACAATAGAAGAGGAGGGCACAGAGGACACAGGGAAGAAATGTTGATTTTCAAAGAAAATAACATTCCTAAAAATGCTTGTACGATGTAATGTAAGATCATAGCAAACGAATCCTTTTTGACACACATTATATCCCAAGAATGCACATCGAACAGATTGAGCAGATAATTTATGTCGCTCATGAGGAGGTAAACGAACAAAACATACACAACCAAAGGTACGGAGGTTATCGTAACTAGGTTGCTTAGCAAACAAGTGGAAATAGGCAGACTCCATGTGTAGGACTTGGGAAGCTAAACGATTAATCAAGTGAGTAACAGTTTTCATAGCCTCAACCCAGAACATGGATGGAATAGGGGATTTTAACAAGAGAGTACGTACCACATCTAGAAGATGACGATTTTTGCGTTCAGCTACTCCATTCTGTTGTGGAGTGGCAGGACATGAACGTTGATGAATAATACCTTTAGAAGCCAAGAATGCCTGAAAATCAGTAGACAAATATTCACCACCGGAATCCATGTGTAATGTCTTAATAGAAGTAGAAAATTGATTGTCAACATATGCTAAAAACGTAATGAAAGTACGAAAAACCTCATATTTAGAGCGAAGTAAATAGACCCAACTAAATATGCTATGATCATCAATGAAAGTTACATAATATTTAAATTTTTCATGTGAATTAAACGGGAAAGGTCACCAAACATCACTATGGATAAGATCAAAGCAGTTAGAGGCTCTACTAGCATGCAAAGGGAAGGGAAAAGCTTTGCTTTGACCAAGTTTGCAAGAAGCACACTCAAGAGATAAAGAATAACGTTCTTTATTACCAAGTAAACCAGAGTTCAATACAGGAGATAAGATCTGAATATTGGAATGGCCTAAACGATGATGCCACACCATACTAAGATCTAGAACATTATTACAAGCAAAAGACTTAATAGAAGAAACTAGAGAAAGTGCTGGAACAGGCAAAAGTAGTAGAAACAAGTGCCCCACTATAGGTCCCCTTGCGATCTGCTGCTCCGTTACCTAGTCCTGGACAACACAACCATTCCCAAAAAAATTAATAGCACAATTGTTATCAACTAATTAACCAATAGAAATAAGATTTGTGGAAAGTTAATGAGCAAGGAACACATCAATGAACTTAGAAGAGGCATCTCCAACAATAACTATTGGCAAAGAACTGCCACTAGCAGTCTGAATAGCAGATTGATCAGCGTAGGGCCGAACATGACACAGAGTAGTGGGATTATTCGTCATGTGATTAGAGGCCCCTGAGTCCACGTACCAGAGTTTAGTAGAATTGTTACCTTGGAACTCCATTGCTGATAATGCCGAAATTAGCATCTGTTCCACCATTTCAGGTGTGCAGTAATTCGTTGTAGGAGGTGTAGGAACAGAGGAAGCACCTGAAGAAGAGCCATGTGCTGCAGAAGTCACTGCTGGCGGGGCAATAACATAAGCTTGAAATGCTTGGGCCTGATGATTTTGGGTGAGGATACGACATTCTTTGATAATGTGACCTTTTTTCTTGCAATAAGAGCAGTATTTCTTGGGACAATTAGCAGCAATATGCCTAAATTCCTTGCAGCAAAACACTGCAACTTGGTAGACTGCATAGGTGGTCCTCGTCGTTGAGCAGCATAAGCCACAAGGGTTGACCCTGAACTACTATGAGATTGCTCTAGAGTAACTTGAGTAGTAAGACGTGTTCTTCATAAAGTAACTCACCAAAACAAACATCAAGGAAAGGAACAGGAGAATGATTCAGCAGAGAGGAGCGAAAAGATTCATATTCGAGGCGAAGTTTCATAAGAAATTGATCACAATGACTAGTCTCATGAAGATTCTGAATAATGGAAAGAGAGGCAACCGGAACATCCGTGGTAACCAGATCAGAATATTCATTCCAAAGAGTCAAAAATGTAGAATAATAGTCTTGGATGGAATGATTGTCATGTTGAAACGTGGCAATCACATGTTCTAACTAAAAACGACGGGCACCGTTATCTTGATGATACGCTTTCTGTAAGTAAGTCCACATGGATTGAGCAATGCGATGAGGCCTCAAGTTGGTGACAATATGTGGGTCAACTGAGCCAAGAAGCCAAGACATAATCCGAGCATCAAGCACAGCCCATGAAGGAGAAGACGCTGAATCCTTGGATTTATCAGGATTGGGTGCACAATCCGTTCCATCAATAAGGCCCCAAAGATCTTTTCCCTTGAGGAAAAGTTCAAATTGAAAAGTCCACGTAGAGTAATTTTTGCCCATAAACTTGGCACACAGGTGCGGAGTCCATTGTAAATAAATGAAAACCGAGACAAGAAATTACTAAAAAAGAAACTTCCAGAAGTAAACATCACCAGAAAATAGCCACAAAGCCGAAACCTAGGAAGCCAAGACCTGCAGACTACTGTTCCAAGAGGCACAGAGCACTGTTCTAAGAGGCTCTTGATACCATGTCAAAGTGTATGAATTGGCCGAATTATCTGGCCTTGGAGATTTATGTTTATTATATAAACTGTACAAAGAATTTTATACATGGAAAGAAATAAGTAAATACTAATTCTATCCCTATACAATCTGACAAATATTATGCTAATTGTACAGAAGAGTAAATCAAGGAATAAGGTGGCTGAAATAAGGAAAGAAATATGGAAAGGAATATGGATAGCAAAGTTGTCCATTGACACACACACAGGACTCCTGTGAGAATGATGGACTCTGAGAGATGGACATCTCCTATATGTGTGACCTCAACCTGTATCCCATTTGGCAACTGGACTGATGCCTTGGCAGTGCAAGTGATGGTTGTGAAAAAAGCTGGAGAATAGACTATTTAGTATGTTGCTCCAATGTTAATATCCAAGGTGTGTTGGCAGGTTCATGTGATTGATGATGCATAAGTAACGAGTGGTGATGCTAGTGATTTGTGCTAAAAATGGATGAATCTGAAACAGCAGATGAGCAAGAAGGTATACTTGCCATATTTAAATGAGATGTGGTGTGCACAGGAGGGTTATTGCTCAAGTTTGAGGTGGCTTTGGTGGGTTGAAATGTTCCCTGAGATGACTGATTATGAGTTGGCTGTGGTGTTTGATTATTGACTAGTGCCATGAGTTGCTGGATCTGAGACTGCGAGAGTGTCAAATTTGGTGCCTCCATCATTCCCTTCTCCTGGCTTTGAGACACTACTTGGTTAGCTGAATGAGCAATAGAGAAATTTTCTTAGTTGAAGTATCCTAGTTTCTGCTTTGTGAACTTAAAATTTGAGGGAAATCCTATCAACCTGTAGCATTTGTCATGGTTGTGTCCAGATTTCCCACAGTGTCCACAAGTGAACTCAGGCCTTTCTTTTTTTCTTAGACTGGTTGTTAAGAACTACTAGAGCTGAAGACTCAACTGGTGGTATTGCTACAATTCATGTCTGCCTCTGCCTTTCTTCTTGCAAAATCAAGAAAAAGGCCTTATCTATGAAGGGAGCAGGACTCATGAGTATAACTTGTCCTCTAATGCTTTCATAGGAATCGCTTAGCCCCATTAGCAACTTGAAAACATTATCAGATTGTTAAACTTCACCTACTGAGTTCAGGGCTTTACAAGTGCAAAGGCCACGTGAGCAGCAAGGCACAGGTCTGTAGATGTTGAGCTCTTCCCAGATTGCATTCAGCTGAGTGAAATACTCATTAACAGTCTTAGTACCTTGCACGATGGTTCCAAGTTGTTGTTGAAGTTGGTAGATCCTGACATTATCTGGTTGAGCAAAACGCACCTTTAGCTTATCCCACACTGCCTTAGCTGAGCTGATATAGAGGACATTCGAAGCTATTTCCTTAGATATTGAATTAAGAAGCCATGAAAGAATGATGTTATTGCATCTCAACGATGGATTGAAATGGATCAGTCAACTCTGGGGGAGTGATGGTTCCATCCAAGAACCCAAGTTTATTTTTGATTGAAATGGATAGGGTGAGTGAGTGACTCTAAGAGAGGTAATTTGGGCTAGTGAGAGATGGAGAGACAATCACAGAATTAGCATTATCACTGTGATGAAGATAAAAAGGATTATTTGGGTTCTCAGTGGGTGATGAGTTGTGTGATGGGTTGTTCGAATTAGGAATCGTGTTGGATCAACCTTCTTCTGCCATCGAAGAGGTTGAATGCAAGTGAGAAAATGGATGCTAAGAATGTGTTTGTGAAAAGACCTGAACGATAACAAAACAGGGTTATTACGAAGCCTTCTCTGATACCATGTCAGAATTTGAGGGATGAAGATGAATCAAAGTAGAAAGATGGTGACAAAGATGAAAACTGTGAGAGAACAACTCTGATTCTTATTTAAAACTGTCGAAAAGATATACAAAGCAATATATACATAGAGTTAGTGTCATAACAGACAAAGATTAAGGAATATTCTATCTATAATGTGTCCTACTCTACTACAATGTATAGCCGAGGTGGATCAGTGTAGTGGCCATCGACATAAGGCAAAACATCAATAGATTGGTAGTATGGCAGTGTCACTGCACATCCTCCAAAATAACAGAGATACAGAAGAAGAATTGTCTTCTATGCCTCAGGTGCAGGGGATATCTGAGGCCTCTCTCTTCTTCTTTGGTATTTCTTGAGAAACTTACAATAAAGAAAAAGGGAGAAGCTGAAAATGAATTTTTTTTTTTTTAAAGAGTTAGGGCCACATGTTCAATAGTGAGCCCTCCCCAATTTTATTAATAGACTCTCAATTATGGCGAAAGAATACCGTGATTACATCATCAGCATCTAGGGGTTTACATAAAACCAAAACCCAGCATGCAAAAAAAGGACCAACCTAACCCAAAAAAACAAAAACAAACCTCAACAACTACCAAACATAGATAAAATAAATAAATAAATAAATAAATAAATAAATAAAAACATTAAACAACTCTCAAGGCAGGCAAACCACACCGATCCAGACGCAAAATTCCTTTAAGCATATGCAGAATATTTCTTTGAGTAAACTCTTCAGAGCTTCCACTACTACCCAGTCTCGCAAGCTAATCTGCTGCAGAATTTCCTTCTCAAAAAACATGTTGATACCGCACATTCATCCCAGCGAGAAGACATTTGATTTCTTTCCAAAAATCCTCCAAATACCAAACATTACATCTACCTTCTTTAAGCCAGTTAACAATCAAAAGCGAGTCCAACTCAAGAACAATATTATTAATACCATATAACTGACAACATCGCAACCCAAACAACAATGCCATCAACTCAGCGTGATTATTAGAACCAATGCCAATATATACAGCAAATGCAAACTGAGTAATGCCCTCATGATTACGTAACATTCCTCCTGCACCAGATTCACCAGGATTATTAAGACTACTACCATCCACATTTAATTTAAACCATCCCCGATTCGGCTTATGCCAAGAAATTGCATGCATCTGTTTTGGACAAGCTTGAATAATCGGCAACTGTAGCTCTTGCAGAATATTCATATCCTGTTTATTCCATCGGTCAGAAACTCTCAACCTACTACCAACCCAACCAATCCAGTATTTAATAGACCTCCATAAAGCATCAAAATGCTCCTGACGGCCTTCCATTCAAGCAGAGCACCTCCATGACCACAAACTCCAAATCAGAATCACCGGAACCAAACCAACCAAATTGCCAACCTGAGAGGATTTTTTTGTTCTTCTAAACCAAGCTTCCACCGTCTGAATCCAAGATCTATTAGACATGTACGGAATACCCAGAAAATTAGAGCAAGTCTTCCACAGTTTCGAAGCAATTCTCCCCCCATATAAAACATGATTTAAATCCTCATGAGCCCCTTCTTCACAACACTCACATTTGGAGACCACAGGAATACCAAGGCACCTTATACGATCATCTACATTCAAACTTTGTGAAAAAGCTTTCCACATTGCCAAGGAGAATTTCATAGGCAAAGTCGAATGCCAAATCCACTCCGACCATTATCGTTTTGGAGCAGCTACACGGACTAAATCCCAAGCATTCGATGAAGAAAATCTGCTATCCGAGTTACCCAACCATATTAAAATATCAGAACCAATTTTTGTACCCCCTATCTTAGACAAAATCTTGTCTAATAAATCGCACCCCACAAGACGCACCAACAATTCCACATCCCAACTGTCTTCGAGCATACATTCTTTAATCTTTAAATTTGGAAAATTCACAATGCTGAGATCATCACATATCGGTTTTGGCTCAAGCCATTTATCTCTCCAAAAAGAAAGGTTACCTTCTTTAACCAACCAAGTTGAGTGTCGAAGTACAATAGGGATCGATTCCATTATAGCCTTCCAAAACCGGGTCCCCTTTAAGGGATTGACTAAAGAAATTTGTTGGTCCTTCACATACTTGGCTTTAAAAAAATTAGTCCACAAAGAATTTTCTGTGAGGAGTTTCCCGGCAAACTTAAGATGCAAGGATTTTTGAACATCAATAAAACTGCAAAGTCCCACTCTGCCTTCGTCCACTGGTTTACACAATACATCCCATCGCACTCGTTTTTTATTTTTTTTTGGCTTCCCCTCCACCGATCCCCAAAAAAAGGTGTAACACCCGCGTCTAGCAACAAATGTTTTTATTAAAATTTTGTTTTTAATTTATACGTATGAAAAGCCTAGTTATGTTTTTTCAAGTATTTTTTTATATTTAGACTACGGACTTAAAATCTTTGTTTTGACCGATTATCATTTTTTGGGCTTGATAATTAAGTTTTCTCTAAAGGGCCAAGATGAGTATTGAGCCGAGAATTTTCTGAGACAAGTTGATTATTTTTTCAGAATTTGAGTCGTGACCCACTCAAGAAAAACCCCAAACCCATGATATTTTTTTTCAGACTCCACGTTCCGTTTCTTTTTCACTACATGCACGCCTCTTTCTCTCATCTCTAGGGTTTTATTTTTGGATTTTCAACCACCTATATATTCACATCCTTCTTACATTATGAAAACCAAAATAGTGTTGCCGTCTCCTTTTTCCCATCTCCCTCGTGCACAGCATAGCCACACACGGAGTCATTTTTGCACCCCCGTTTGCCGTCCAACCCCCCACAGCGCCATCCCTGCACCACCACTGTGATAGCCACTGCTCAACCATCGCAGTCGCCTGCCCAACAAACCTGGTCTACACCTCCATAAGCCACCTTGACCCATTCAGCTGTCAGCTACTGCACTTTGACGTACGAACCAAGAGGAAGCCACGTCCAGCGTGTGCATCGTAACACTCCCACTTAGCACTGCCGACGCCCCTTCCATAAACCGTAGCAACCCACTTACACGGCGATGCCACCACAAGCCGCTAGTCCCATCCATTGACCCATATCCCTCAGCCGTTCAACACAAAAGCGCAGCCTCACCAACGCCGAAGGACCTCTGTTTTTGCTTCCCGAAACAGAGCCACCACTTACAGCCATCCCCAGCTCTTTCTCGCTACCATCAACCACGGCAAGTGTATACAGAAACTATCAGTAAAGACTTTTCGTCACCCCACTCCGTCGCATGTCACCTCAGGCCCCGGTAAGCTCATGCCGTTTCTTTTTATTTTATTCTCTTTTCTCTCGGTTTCTCTCCATCTCTCCCTCACTCTCTCACTGTGTGCTTCTTTCGTTCATCTCTCTCTACCTCTCTATCATTTTCAATTTCCCAAGCGCCAACCTCACCGCCGTCGACCTCAGCCAGCTCCCTGCACCGTCACAAGCTCCCTTCTCGGTGAGTATCTCGCACCCCTGCCTCACCGACTGTTGCACCACATAAACGCATGAAAACATTTTTTGTTATAACTAAGTGTTATAGAGGCTACGTAAATTTAGTTTTACATATTATTTTGATATGAAATTACAATATTACCCTTATTATTGGATGTTTCAGTTTGGGATTATGTTTATATTAAATATGTTTTTACGTGGTCTTTGTGGGAAGTATAAGAAATTGTACAAAAAATAAATAGGATTTTTAAATTGTAGCAAATTATTTTTTTAGTAAGTCTGTAATTTTATTTTGAACATTTTAAATATGATTAAAGCTCCTTTTTATTATTTAATGAAATTTTTACTAGTACTTATCTTAAGTGTTGATTGATATCAAGGAAATTTAGAGAATGAGGATATTTTAAGGTTATGGAAATTTTTAGGTTTTTGAGGAATTAAAATAGGTTATTTTAGCATCTTAGACTTAAATATTGAAATACGTGTTCGATTGAAAATTTATGAAAATTACAAATTACGTGATTGTGTTATAGGTGACGATTAATATTTGTCCGGCATTTTTGAGAAAATTTCGAAAAAGTTAAGAAGTTCAGGTAAGCGGGATTCCTATGCTAGACTTTGCATAAAATAAAAAATGAATTGAGGTTGCTTTGTGAAAATGTGCATTATATGTTTTGAAAAGAAATGTGAAAATAACCTCAGTTATTTATTTTTCATTACTCATTGAACTCTGATGAAAGAGAAAGCATTTTTGTCTTGACTGGTGTAGACATGAGCTAATTTTGTGCATTTTGTTTCTGAACTATACAAAAAGAGCGAATATGAAAATTTGTGCATGATTATGTATATATGCTTTGGATCTGTTATGATTTTGAAGATGATATGATTTTGTTCTGTACTCTGGTTGGATAAGACATGATTTCTGAAAACCTTTAGCATGACTCTCTGATTCTGAAATTGATTATGTTTCTGCATCGATCAGTTACAGCCCTGCCACGAGTGATAATAGTGGCATACGGCCCAACCACGAGTTATAATAGTGGATACAGCCCAACCACAGGTAATAATAGTGGATACGGCCCAACCACGAGTTATGATAGTAGATACGGCCCAACCACGGGTAATAATAGTGGATACGGCCCAACCACGGGTTATAATAGTGGATATGGCCCTGCCATGGGTTATAGTAGTGGTCTCTATTTTGAGTGCACACCTTAGTGACAGAGTGATTTATGTTCTGCTTGGCTATCCGCAGATGCACAACCCTACCACGGGGGTTATACATGGCATCTGCTTCTGATATGATGTTCTGATGATGATCATTTATGCTACGCCAAAGGATATTTTTTTTTTTGAATGAAATTATTTTTGAATCTTCGCTTTGATATTTTGATAACATGTTCTGTTTCCGCACTCTGAAAATGGAAATGTTTTGTTCTGCATTATGATCTCTGTAAATGCTCATGTTTACACACTAGTATATGTTCTCTGCTTACTGAGTTGTTGATAACTCACCCCTTATCTCCAAATATTTTTCAGATAATTTTGATGGTTCAGCTGGAGGACAAGAGTAGGAAGTTTTAACAAGGTGTGATGATTGTAGTGGAATAAGTGTCTGAGGGTACAAGTTTATTGGAGAGTCTTATTTAATATGTTTATGATTTTATGTTATTTGATATTTGGAGTCCTATATATTTCTAAATATTTATGGAATTTTTTTTTTTAAATTATCTCATTGAGGTATTTTTTGGTGTCCTGGTAGAGGAACATATATTTTGGTTTGAATAAATGGATTTGTACTTTTTGGGAACATTGGAGTATTTTAAATATGTTATGAAAGTAGGATTTAGGTTACAAGAGCTAACTCTCCGGACCTCTGGGAACGAGGTGTTACAAAATGTACTTAACAACTGATTAATCATAGCAATAACAGACTTCAGGGCTTGTAACACTACTAACCAATGAACTGGCATACTTGATAAAACATGCTTTAAGAGTAATAATTGGGCCCTTGAAGATAAAAAACGCATCTTCCATCCCTCTATTTTCTTTCTTATTTTTATAATCAAATCCTCCAGATACAAGGTCTTCATATGACCAGCAATAATGGGCACACCCAAGTATTTAACAGGAAAATTCCCAATCGTGAAGCCTGTCATGGATAAAATTTCTCATCTTCGAGACAAAGAAATTTCTCATCTTCAAGACAAAGAAATTTTGGAAGAGAAAAATATAGAGGATTTCTCTTCACTAACTACCTATCTCGACAAGTTTGGCATAGACATTCAGCGTATCTCTTATCATTTTAGCAGCCCTTTTACCGCCATTAGCAAAAATCATCATGTCATCCGCTTAAAGTAAATGAAATATCAAAGGACCAGAGCGTGGCTGGGAAAAAAAACCAATTTGACCATCCTGAAACTTACTACGTAACAGCCTCATGAATACTTCCTCAACAAGAATAAATAAGTAAGGAGAAATAGGATCCCCTTGATGGACCCCTTCCACCCTTAAAGAAACCTTTTGCCATGCCATTCATCACCACCGAGTACCAAGTAGTAGTGACACATTGTTTAATGAGATGACAAACATTAACAGAAAAACCAAATGCATGCAAAAGTTGGAATAAAAAATTCCAATCAACTGTATCATAAGCCTTAGCCATGTCAATTTTCATCATAATATTACCTCCTCTAACTGACTTGTTAATATCATGAACCAGTTCTTGAGTAAGACTAATATTATCAAATATACTTCTTCCTGGCAAAAATGCACCTTGCTCCATAGAAATTAATCTACTCAAGACAGACCATAAGTATTCCAACCAACAATTTAGAGCAAATTTTATAAATCACTGAGCATAGACTTATAGGTCTAAATTTATCAAAAGATGAAGGATTAGAAACCTTAGAATTAAGACAAGGTATGAAGAAGTATAATACTTGGGAAGAGATAACCCCAAGAAAAATTCCCTCACAGCCTCCAGAAGCTTAGGTTTCACCAAAGACCAGCAGTGGCGGAAAAATCCTGACCTAAAGCCATCAGGGCTTGGACTACTGTTGACCAGAATAGAGAATAAAGCATCCTTAATTTCATGTTCCGAAGGGCACCTACAAATATTCTGATTCTCCATTTCTGTGACTTCAGCTTGAATTAAATGTGAAAGAGACAGAACTGAAATGCTTGGGCAGGCCTGAAGAAATTCCTCAAAATAATGTGCGGCTTCGTCATGAATGGCTTCCAGGGAAGATAAAATCCAATCGTCACTGAGCTGCATATTATGAATAGTAATGTGTTTTCGCACTTGTGAGGCTGCAAAAAAAGATGAATTTACCTCCCCATGATCTATCCATGTTTTTTTTTTTTTTTTTGAGCAATCCAAGTTTCCTCTCTTTTTAACCAAGACGTAAGTTCCAGCTTAGACGCTAAGACATCAGATTCAACATCTTCTAAATATTGTTCTTGGAGCTGTGCCTCGCCTTCCTCCACTCTCTCTTCCAATCGTTTGATTTGATCCCCAGTCCATCCGAGAATCTCTTTATTCCTGCATCTAAGTGCTATTTTAAGCCTTTTAAGCTTAATTGCAAGTTTCAACAAACCAGAACCACAACTACCTTTTTGCCAGACTAGCGAAACTATCCTCCAAAAATCATCATGCGAAGTCCACATCTGTTAAAATTTAAAAACACTGGGGCCATAACGCAACGGTCTGTCCGTCAACCCGAGTAGTAACGAAGAATGATCCGAGGACCTACGTGCCAAATATGTCAAAGAAACCGAAGGATATAAATCCAAATACCTGGAGTTACAGATAGCTCTATCCAGGCGCGCCCAACTTCTAGCCAAACCACCATGTCCATTACACCAAGAAAATTTATTTCCCATAAACAGAACTTCAATCAACCCTCCATCATCTATAAAATTAGAAAAATCCTCCATTGCACAAGGCAACCTTGGATTCCCACCCCTTCTTTCACCATCATGTCGGATGATATTAAAATCACCAAAAGGATCCACAGCAAAGCCAATGATCCAAAAGAAACCAATTCAGACCAAAGAGACCTCCGTGCCAAGTACATACATTTAGCATAAACAGCCGACACAATCATAGTAGAATTTATCAGTAGAGTAACTTGTTGGTTGGATACTCTCAGAATATTAACTTGTATATCTTGATGCCAAAACACCCATAGTTTCCCATCTTGCACACCAATAGAGAAAGATTCATCAAAATGGAAAAAACTTTGCCAACATAAAAGCTCACTCTCTCTTCTAAACGATTCCGCCATGATAAGAATTTTTTGTTTGTGATGTGTTAACAATGACCGAAGTCATTTTTTCGAGGTGCCAAGACCTCGAACATTCCAAAATAAAATTTTACCAATCATAAATCCAGGCGAGAAGGCCTGCTCGGAGCCCTGGTAGAACTACGCAAGAGTCGACGTTGAGCCACCACTTTCTTTCCAATTTCTGAATCCGAGACCCCATCTTTTTCTTTCCCCAAGTGCTTAATCTCATTTTCTCCATCCCATATCCAACAGAGACATGTTGAATTCCCCTTCCACATTTGCAGCCCGTGAATTTTCCAATTCCGTTGCTGGAACGTCAACCAGCCCACAAGAAAAAGACGATGGAATCAATTCTTCCCCATCTGGTCCCAGGTCTTCAACGTAAGGGACGAATTCACTAGGCAACAAACCACTCGTGCTCTGGTCCCCATCACAACTATCCCATATTTTTTGCGTCCCACTAGATTCCCCCTCCACTACTACACCCTTCTTACACATAACTGCATGCAGAGTTTTTTTAATAACATGCTCTGCTTGTACGTCCTTCGTTAATTCATCAGCCACCACCATTAACGCATGTACCTGCACATCATCAGAAAAAGCTCCCTCATCATATATATTCCCAACGGCATCTCTTGAATATTTTCCAACGCAACCAATTCACATCCAGTGGTCACAGGCCCCTCACCAAGGCCCTCACTTTCTACTCGAATACCTTCGTCATCCCCTCCCTCCTTTGAATCACTAAATGCAACCAAAGCCAGAGACTCAGCATGCTCTTGAGGACTAGTAGAAACCATATTCTGTGGCTTTACCACCACGGGACCATCCGCTTGCACCATTAAAGGAACGTCCATTGCCTACAGTTCTGATTCTGGTTCTGCAGCCGAAATTCCAGCTTTATCTCCATTCTTCATCCAAGTTTGGCCCTCCTTAATGTGATACCCCATATGATATGGATAAGGGTTGGTGGTGTATGGAATCCCACATTGCTTGGGAAGGAGAAGTTCTTGCTCTTTATAAGGTTCTAATGGAGCTCCAATTGTATCATTGACTAGTCCTTTTGGAGTATAGGCCATGTGGTTTGGGCCTTCCATTGGGGCGTTACAAATGGTATCAGAGACAGGTTCCAACCAGAAATGTGGGACTTGAGCTGTGCCACGTACAATGGACAGGCCCGACGAGGACGCCGGGAATTTAAGAGGGGTAGATTGTGATACCCCATATGATATGGATAAGGGTAGGTGGTGTATGGGATCTCACATTGCTTGGGAAAGAGAAGTTTTTGCTCTTTATAAGGTTCTAGTGGGGCTCCAATTGTATCATTGACTAGTCCTTTTGGAGTATAGGCCATGTGGTTTGGGCTTCCATTGGGGGCGCTACAAATGATTGTGATACCCCATATGATATGGATAAGGGTAGGTGGTGTATGGGATCCCACATTGCTTGAGAAGGAGAAGTTCTTGCTCTTTATAAGGTTCTAGTGGGGCTCCAATTGTATCATTGACTAGTCCTTTTGGAGTATAGGCCATGTGGTTTGGGTCTTCCATTGGGGGCGTTACAAATGGTATCAAAGCCAGGTTCCAACCAGAAATGTGGGACTTGAGTCGTGCCACCTACAATGGACAAGCCTGATGAGGACGTAAAAAATTTAAGGGGGTAGATTGTGATACCCCATATGATATGGATAAGGGTAGGTAGTGTATAGGATCCCACATTGCTTGGGAAGGAGAAGTTCTTACTCTTTATAAGATTCTAATGGAGCTCCAATTGTATCATTGACTAGTCCTTTTGGAGTTTAGGCCATGTGGTTTGGGCCTTCCATTGGGGCGTTACACTTAACCTTCTTTCTCTAATCAGATCCCTTCCTACATTTTTTTTCATTGTGTCCCTAGTAGCAGCATTTGGAGCAGTAGGCAGGTAAAGTCTCAAAAATAACTTCCTGTTTTCAGCTTTGAGGTGATCCAGGCATACCAATCCAGAATGATGAAATTGGTTCCAGAGAAGAATCGACTTCAATACAGACCCTAGCCCTATCTGTTAGAGTAGCACAAGTTGTGGCATTATCCCGACAAATATATTTCCCAATCGGCACAGTTAACATCTTCAAAACAGAGGAATGATAAAAATTCAATGGAAGACCCGGCAAGAATACCCAGACCGGGACACATGGCGATTCGAACTCTTCATCAAAACCAGGCTTCCAAGCAAAGGGCGATAGAACACCCCATTCACTTCACAAGACTCTCTGGATAACGCCTTCTTAAAATCCTGCTCATTATTCATGCGGACAAACACATGCTGAGGACGTTGCTTGGCAGAGACAACGGGCATACTAGACATACCCCAGCGGCTGCGGATAAAAGCTCTAATGGCATCCAAGGATGGCCGTTGCCGAAGGAATTTCAACACCATGGAATAACGAAACAGTTCAGATGTTTTTTTTTCATTTCATCAATTGTAAAAGAGAAGAAAATCTCTCCATCTAAAGTTTTTGGTTGTCGGAAAGGAATCTCCACCACCGGCAGGGGTTGCGGCGCTGCAGAGACAAGGTCAGCAAACGACCGAGGATGGACAACCAGGGGCGGCAGGCCATCTACGGCCGCCATGCAACCTACGTAAAGAACAGGCAAAAAGAAAAACACTCTAACCCTAGCAGAGCTAATTTTTAGAAAAGGGCAATTTCGTCATGAGAAGCTGAAAATGATTGAAGAGATTTGGAGAGTTTATGCAGTCTTAAGCAACATGAGTCATATATGCCATATATGTTGTATGTTTTGTTGAGCTACACAATTAGTAGAGTTGATGGTATGCACAATAAAGTGTACTGGAGTTGTGGCTAATTTGTTGGTGAATTGGTTATGTAAACCTATTTCTGTGGTTGTGTTGTTTGTTCTGGTGTTGAAAGTGGCAGTGTTTTGGTGTAGGTGGTAGTCGTGGCTTTGATGATGATTTATTTTATGATTTTTGCAGTCTTACTTGTGCAAAAATTTGATATAGCCTACTCAGCAGAGAAAAATAGAAACGAAGATTTGAAATCACAACTTTTCGAGAATTTAAACAAGTGATTGATAAATTATTCCCTTTCCTTTAATTTAATAGTTATATTATTTTTCATAGATATTTTTTTTATTTCATACTTGATGTAAAATTGATAAAAACTGAGAATTAAGAAACTGAAGATATGGAAAAGAAATGAATACCAGAGAATATGGAAGAGAGAACTTTTCTTCTTCTCATTAAAACGATTGTGAAAATATATGACTTGATTCTTTTAAACTATACAAAGCATCCTATTTATACAACTTGAGATACAATTGAGTAGCTTATTCTGAAGCTAACTAACTTAACTGTCAAGCTGGAGGCTAACTAATTTAATTGTCAAACTGAATTAGGAATTGATAAAGTCCCTTGTTTGGCTTCTCGGGATTTCCTTTCCAATTCCTTGACATGGTTTTCTATATTCCAACACCCCCCCTCAAGATGAGAATGAATATTTAACATTCCCATCTTGCGAATGAGGAAATGAAAATTCAGAGATCCGAGGGGCTTAGTAAGGATATCTGCTATCTAATGCTTTGAAGGAATATGTATGATGTTAATGAGACCCTCTTGTAACTTCTCTCGAACAAGATGGCAATCAAGTTGAATATGTTTGGTTCTTTCATGGTGGACAGGATTAGAAGCAATTGCAGCTGCTGGCTTACTATCTGTGTAAAGCAAAGCAGCTTGAGTGTGTTGGATGTTGAGATCATTTAGAAGGTACACCAACCATTGGAGCTCACATGTAGTAGAAGCTAAAGCTCTATATTCGGACTCAGCAGAGGACCTACTCACTGTAGGTTGCTTCTTTGATTTCCATGAGATGAGTGAGTCACCAATAAAAACTGTAAAACCTGTGATACTTTTCCTGGAGTCGAGACAGCCCCCCCAATCACTGTCTGAGTATGCCTTTAAATGCAATGGTGATGCTGCAGCCAAGAAAATACCCTGTCCAGGTGTAGCTTTGATGTACCTAAGTACCCTTTCAGCTGCTTGAAGATGTAATGTACTAGGACTACCCATGAACTGACTCAAAGCTTGGACTGAGTATTCCAAATCTGGTCTGTTAATAGTTAGATATAGAAGTCGACCAACAAGCCTCCTATAAGTGGCAGCATCAGTTAAGGGTGGAGAGGAATCATGTGCACTCAATTTGAGGTTTGATTCCATGGGAAATGCCACTAGTTTGGAAGCAGAAAATCCACTATCTTGGAGTATATCGAGAGCATATTTCCTTTGACATAAAGCAATACCTTTCTTTGATCTTGCTACCTCAATGCCCAAAAAATATTTTAATTCACCCAAATCTTTAATTGTGAATGAATCATGCAAATACTTTTTGACAATATCAATTTGCTCAAGATTATTGGATGCTAAGATCACATCATCAACATAGATCAATAGAACCATGAAACTGTTTGAAGTTTGCTTAGTGAAGAGTGAAGAGTCTGATTTACCTTGGATGAAACCAAACTGAATTAATGATGCTGACAGTTTTGAGAACCACTGTCGTGAAGCCTGTTTTAATCCATACAAACTCTTTTTGAGTTTGCAAACTCGTGGATCATTTGGAGAGGCAAAACCAAGTGGTAATTGCATATAAACTTCCTCATTTAATTCTCCATGCAAAAAAGCATTATTTACATCAAGTTGATGTAAATGCCAACCTTTGATTGCTACCACAGCTAATAGTACTCTAACTGTTGTCATTTTAGCTACGGGAGAGTAGGTATCAAAAAAATCTAGTCCTTCTTGTTGATTATATCCCTTAGCCACTAATCTGGCTTTGTATCTCTCAACAGTACCATCAGCTTTGAACTTAACACGATAAACCCATTTGCATCCTATGGCAATTTTGTTTGGAGGTAAGATAGCAAGATCCCAAGTTTTGTTAATTTCAAGAGCTTTTATTTCTTTTGCCATAGCATGTTTCCATTCAGGTTGAGAGATAGCTTGTTTAAAAGTTTTAGGTTCAGATATGGTGGAAACAGCATATACAAAGATTTTGTGGTTATGGGACAATCTGGAATTAGAAAGAAAGGAAAAGATTGAGTAAGGCTTACCAGAAAAACAACTAGGAGATGATTGTGCAGTTGAATGTTTGTGAGTCAAGTTGCCACAATAGTAATCCTGCAAATGAATGGGAGGATGTCTATTCCTTTCAGACCTTCTTAGATTTGTAGAGTCATTATGTGAGGTATTAGAGTCAACTGTGACAGAGTCGATGACATCAGGATTATGAGAAAAATTATCTGGTGCTGTATTTGATGCTATATGATCATATACTTGAGGAAAGTTTGGAAAGACATAAGGTGTATGATCTTTATTAGGAATAGATGGAAAAACCGATTCATAGAAAGTAACATTTCTGGATACAAATGTTTTTATAGTGTTTAAGTCTAGAACTTTGTATCCTTTAATGTTAGGTGAATAGCCTAGAAAAATACATTTGACAGCTCTAGGATGGAATTTACTTCGATGATTCGTAAGAGTATTTGCAAAGCATAAGCAACCAAATACTTTAAAGTAATTGTAGTTTGGTAACTTTTGAAATAGGAGAAAGTATGGTGTTTGATTATCAAGAATCAATGAAGGAGTTCTATTGATTATATGCGTGGCAGTTAACACACAGTCCGACCAGTATGTTAAGGGTAATTTTGACTGAAATAAGAGAGCTCTTGCAACATTAAGTAGATGTTGATACTTTCTTTCAACTCTACCATTCTGTTGAGGAGTTTCTACACAAGATGTTTGGTGTATGATGCCATACTTTTGATAAAAATCTGGCATATTGAACTCTTGACCATTATCAGTCCGAATGGTTTGAACTTGTGTATTAAATTGATTTTGAACATATAAAATGAAATTGTTAATCAGAACTCGAGTATCTGATTTAGATTTCATAAGATATAACCATGTGAATCTTGAATAATCATCCACAACAGTAAGAAAATAAGAATATCCAGAATAAGATGTTGTGGAAAAGGGGCCCCAAATATCAAAGTGTACCAACTGAAAGAATTTATTAGAATGAGTGGTTGATACAGAAAAAGGACGTTTCTTTTGTTTGGCTAATGGACAGATTTCACATATATGATTCTTTGAAGAGGTTACAGAAGAATCAAATGAATTTATGACTTTTATTCTAGAATTTGGAAGATGTCCTAACCTAAGATGCCATATATCAGAAATGGCAGTACAAGTTTTGACAGAATTTGAAATAGAAGGTGAACTGATTGGATTAGACTCCTCAATTGTAGCAGCAGGTATGTGTTGTAAGTGGTATAGACCTGACTTGACTTCAGCAAGCCCAATCATCTTCCATTTGTTGAGATCCTGCAGAACACATTTGGATTCGAAGAAGAACAAACCAAGTGGGTTATCTTTTGTCAATCTTGAAGCAGAAATAAGATTGATATTGAATGCAGGAACATAAAGTGCATTATATAGTGTTATATCAGGTGAAAAGATAACATTTCCAGTAAAAATAACTGGAACAAATTGACCATTTGGAAGGTGGACTTTGTAAGGTTTAGTGGGCATTTTTATAGAGGTAAAAAGATTGGAACAGCAGATCATATGATCTGTTGCCCCGGTATCTAAAATCCAAGTGAAGGTTTTCTTTGAATTAGATACTGCATTACAGATTGGAGAAATACCTGAAGTTGTTGCAATATTAGCAACTGGAGTGGAGTTGATGTTTGAATTGGATAGGCTGTTGGCAAGAGTAATTAAATTTTGAATTTGCTCTTGAGAAAAAATAGTATTGGGATTACTTAAATCTTGCTCCAAATGTGAAACATTGTTTGCAATAGGTATTCGTGGAGTTCCATTTCCTGGTTGAATAGAAATGAATCTTTTGCCTCGAGGACCCTTCCAGCCAGGGGGATAGCCAATGAGTTGGAAACACTTATCTACTAAGTGTCCAGAATACCCACAATGGGAACATATTGCATCTGTTTTGCCTCTTTGTTTCTGAAACTTGGAAATATTGGTTGAATTTTGCCTCTGAGGTTGTGTAGCAAACATAGCATGTGAGTCAAGAGAAATACCAACAGTATTGGATAATGATCTTTGGCTTTCTTCTTGTAGTAACAGAGAGAAGACCTTGCTTATTGAAGGTAATGGAGATTGAAGCAGCAGTTGACTACGCAATGCTGAATAAGAGTCATGCAGACCAACCAAGAATTTCATTACATAATCAGCTTGCTGGCGTTCAGATAGATTCTTTAAAATTTCACAAGAACATCTTTCAAGATTTCCACAACGATAGACTGGAATTGGGCGGTAGCTGATGTATTCACCCATAGGGTTTTGAATTCACTGAAATATTCAGTAACAGATTTTGATGCTTGGGAAATAGAGCTGAGTGATTTTTCCAACGTGAAAACTCTAGGACCATCACTGCGAAGATATCGAGTCTTGAGTTCCTCCCAAATCTCGAAGGCATTTGTGAAGTAGAGAAGGCTTCCACGAATTTCTTTGGAGATCGAATTCATTAGCCAAGACAAAACCAAGTTGTTTGCCCTAAGCCAAGCAACTCGAAGTGTTTGATTCTCAGAAGATGGTTGAGATAAACTGCCATCAATAAAAGCAATCTTGTTCTTTACTGTAAGTGCGATGGAAACAGAGCGACTCCATGCTATATAATTCTCTCCAGTGAAGATTTCAGAAACCAACAAAGCACCTGGATTATCAGATGGATGCAAGAAATAAAATCTTGAAGAATCATCAGAAGGATTCATTCTTGGAGTAGAAGAACTTGAAGAATTTTGGATAGGAGGATTAGAAGTGGAATCAGATTCTGCCATAGAAGCAGACAGAGGATTCAAAGTTGCAGCGGAAACTTTATACACGATGATACCATGTAAAATTGATAAAAACTGAGAATTAAGAAACTGAAGATATGGAAAAGAAATGAATACCAGAGAATATGGAAGAGAGAACTTTTCTTCTTCTCATTAAAACGATTGTGAAAATATATGACTTGATTCTTTTAAACTATACAAAGCATCCTATTTATACAACTTGAGATACAATTGAGTAGCTTATTCTAAAGCTAACTAACTTAACTGTCAAGCTGGAGGCTAACTAATTTAACTGTCAAACTGAATTAGGAATTGATAAAGTCCCTTGTTTGGCTTCTCGGGATTTCCTTTCCAATTCCTTGACATGGTTTTCTATATTCCAACACTTGATTAGAAAAATGGAATGCGCAGCCCTCTTCCATCTCTACATGCTAAAGTTTCTCTTATTTTAAATCAGGCTGATGGATGGTTATGATTGATTTGCACTATTTAGGTTGTTTCTTTTCTTTTAGTTTTATTTTTAATTCTAATGAGCCGCCAATTGGATCAATGTGTGGTAGCATCATAGAGTGGTGGATTGGATAATTATATTGCTATTTGATATTCTAGTTCAGGTTTCAATAGATTTCTAATTCAACTTCTATTAGAGGTTGAACTAATATGGTTCTTAAATTTGCTCTGAACATTTTTTTCATAAGTAAATTTTTGCTCTGAACATGAGCATCCTTCTTTCATTTCTCCACAAATCAAAGAAAAGGAAATGCCATGGAGTTCTCATTATCCCATAGTTTAAACTTTTTTGCAGTTTGCAATTTCATCAGGGATCATTACAGCCTGCACAATGAACACCCTCTTCAAGTATAGCGAGAAATCAGTGGTGTTCGGGTACTTTTTTCGTTTGGACTTTGTGCGATCATGCTGCTATTTTTTATATCTACATTCTTCACACGAGCCAAAACAGTTGTTGCAATTGGGACTCTATCTTTTCTAGGTGCCTATTTCCCATATTACACTGTCAACGACCACGTATGTAACCCCCCAAACCCGGGTGGTCTGGAGACTTACTATATGTCTCTTAAGAACTTATTTTCCAACACAACTAAAATGAAACTCAAATCTTTAATAGCAAAACTCAATATCAAGAGTTCTAAATAACCACATTGAAAACTCCACAAAGTCATTACTGCAGCTAAAATAAACTAAGGAGTCTGTAATCTCCCGGTAGTCATAACAACCCAATCAATAATTTCATAAATCTTACTGAAACCCAAGATATTAATAAAACTCAAAGACATTAAAACTAAGAACACCAGAAGTCCTTCTTCTACCAACATCTCCTCAGCTTAAACACAAACAGCAATCTAATCCATGTCCTCATTTGGACTCTCCACATCATCTGAAAAATATTATAATGATAGGGGGTGAGTATCAACAACTCAGTAAGCAGAAATCATATGCTAGCGTGCAAACATGAGCATTTACAAAGTAGAGCATGCAGAACAAAATATTTTCCAGAGTTATCATGTAGAATAGAATATATTTTCAAAAGTAACAGAGCAATGGTTATAAGACAAGTAAAACCCATAGTGCTTTGGCATAACATAAACTGAGTATCATCATCAGATCAAAACAGAGCATCAAACAGAGCAGAGACCATGTTTCACCCCCGTGGTAGGGTTGTGCAAACCCCGGTGGCCAAACCAGGCAGAGACAGAGGTAAAATCTTTCATTTATTCTTCTCAGAGCCCCAAGTGTACACATAGGAAAGCAGAGACAGAGTCAGATACGAAAACCAGTACACCATGCCAAAGGTTTTCAGATGTTATATCAAAATAATACAGAGTACCAAAACAGAATCAGACAGTTTACACACGCTGAACACAAAAGCCAGAACATCTTTTTAAATAAATGCACAACTTTTCATATTCTCAATATCACTCTTTTTCCAGATTTCAGAAACCACATGACAGAATTTAGCTCATGTCTATACAATGCATGTCAGAACATATTTTTCCTTTTCCACACAGATTTCATGAGTATGCAAATAAACAACCGAGGTTGGTTTTGTTTTTCCCAAGTTCTCATTTCATCATAAAAATATGCAAAGTTTTCAGAAAATCAACCTCAGTCTCAATAATTCGTGTAAGGCCTAGCATAAGAACCCCACTTATCTGACTCCTGCAGCGCATTATCTATGACTTGAATACGGTCTCTATCCGTGTAGTCACCTATTCATAAAAATAATATAAACTAAATATTAAAGTCCAACAACACAAAATTGGTCTTAGACAACTAAAGACCCAATTTCTAGACCATAATTCAGTAAGTTTAATCAAACTCAAACAACCAAATAACAATCTGGACAGCCCACACTTCGACCCAAAATATTCTATATCAATCTCAGTATTGTCCAATACAAGCATCAAAACCAATGTCAACTCCGATTATCACTAACTCACACTTATTTCCGCAGCTCATACTCCCAAGCGATCGTCAACAATTTAACCAAGACGATACTACACACTACTCTCTCTCCGTTTATAACTCCACAACAGGAAAAAATATCTCAACACTTCTAGATGTTAAAAGGCCCCAACAAACCCTTCTAAACATTTCCAAAACATCAAACCAATAATCCAAAAATATATCATCACTTCCTAAAAATCACCAATATTTACCATGACCAACGTTAAACTCAAAACACCAATATTTAAACCCGAAACAGCCAACAAATTTCATAGCATAAACCAATCTCATACAAACAACTCCATCATCCAATCCAACCGATCCCCTTACTCCTCAGACTCAGTTCGGCACAACCAATAAATTCACAGTAAATATGAATTAGCGCAGAAATACATTTAAATCTCAAAAGTTCTTTGGGAAAAATACTTACAATGCTATAATATAATTTTTAAAAGATCACGGAGGTGCTAGAAGCAGCAACGCAACAAGAAAACAGTACCAAATGCACTGTGGCCGTGGGTCTCAAAAACCCACTTTTGAGCGGGTGTAAACGAAGACCCGAGATTGATAAGGTAGGGCTTAGGGATGTCTGTGAAGCTAGTGTTAGTGGTGGTTGGCCGTGGGTGGCGGCGTAGAGGGCGGTCGAAGTCTAAAATACCCAAAACGGAAATATTGATGGTGTGGCTTCACTGGTGACAGATCGGAGGTGGGGTTGGGTCCATTGGGTTGCTAGGAGGTCAACGATGATGTGGTGAAGAGATGGTAGCCGGAGGTGGCGCGACGTCAGAGCAGCGGCGCAAGGAATATCGCGGCTTCAATGGGCTCGTGGTGGCTAACGGCGGCGCGGCTGGGGCTGGAAATGGAGGGGTGGCATCGTCGGAGGCTGAGGAAGCTAGGGAGCTGGGCGGTGTCGGCCACCGCCGGCTCACGGCGGCATTGGAGTGAGAAGNGAGAGAGAGAGAGAGAGAGAGAGAGAGGGAGGGGGGTTGCGGCGCTCGGGGAAAGACCAGGGGAGAAAGAAAAAAAAAAGGAAAGAAAAGAAGAAAGGAAAAAAAAAAAAAAGAGGAAAGAGAAAATATAGGGAAAGAAATGAGGTCCAATCCTCACATCTTGGGTCACAAAAGTGATGGAAACGATTTTAAAACAGCAAGTGAAATAAAATAATTCAAACGTAATGATTAAAATGAAAATAAATAATTAATCCCCACAACAAGTTAATTTAATTTGAGAAGAAATTTAAACGCATAAAAATAATTAATTTAGATAAAGCACTTCAAAAATAATTTTCGTAAACTAAAATTCATAAAAATAACACAACTAAAAATCTAACAATTTTAAAACAAGAGAATAAATTTTTAAATTAATAACAAATAATCTTTCAATTAAAAATACATTAAAATACGGGGTGTCACAACGTACCACGCTGTCCCTATGTAAATAATGCTATAAACAACTTTATGCTTGTCTCTCCTATTCTAGAAATCTTTTTTTATAGGTAATCAAGAAGTTTTATTCATAAAAGTAGGCAAAGGAGGCAAAGGCCAAGTACACGGAATATACCTGAGAAACACCTAACTAGTGTTTACAACCGAAAGTAGAAAATCATGGAATACATTTGCATAACTCCCCTATTCTAGAAATCTGATGGGATACATTTGCATTTCTTATTTCAGTACTTTAAAGGTCCTTGCTTCTTTGCTTTCTCCTACGGCTTTTGCTCTACGGTCGATTAACTTCGCTGACTATAAGCGTGCTCATGTTGGACTTCGTTGGAGCAACATATGGCGGGTATGCTCTGCATCTTTCTTTTTTCTTTTTTNGGGGGGGGGAGGGGGGGCGCAGCTGATATTGAGTTTAACTGATTTTTTTCCTTCTTTTGTGTGAGTTCATGTGTCTAACTCTTCTAGAAATGATTGGTATAGGAATCATCTGGAGTGAATTTTTTGGTCTTTCTCCTGATGATGTTACTTGACTGCTGTACTGTGTGATTGGTCTTTACCTGGATAAGGTTTGTCTTTAAGCTCTTAAATATTTCCTTTCAAAGTTGTTTTGGTGATTAAGAATAGTTATCCTACTGTTCGATATGTTTATGTGGGGAAAATGTGCATGGTATACAGCGATCCATTGGCTATAAGTTATTACTGGGACAATTTAAAATTGATTTTATGAATTTGATTGAGTATAAAGTGTTTTCACCGCTCCACTAAGCATGTTTTTGTATAAACTTTCTTTTAAGAAAATATGTATCTGCTCTTCAACTGTATGTTGTGTATGGAAATTGTTTTAATTTTTTCACATGATCAGGTCCTTCCCCATGAGAATGGTGTGCGAACTTCATATTCCAAGGGTGCTTCTGGAAAAGGTAAAGTATCATTGATATCATTGAACATCACACCTCCGGTTTAAAAGTTACAATTAACGACAGCATTTCCAAGAAGAATGTAGGTTTTTCCAGGAAGGATGCTCTTGAACCATCTGTGGAAGCTATAAGCTTGGACATGAGGCAACAAGAGCTTGATGGCAGGTATATCAAATATGTACTAAAATTTGAATGCACTAGTGTTTGTACATTCAAATTGATTCTTTCCCGAACATTCTTATTTTCTGCTTTTCTTTTGTATGCAACTCTGTTCTTGTACTGCTCATTTTGGTGCTTCTCCACTGACTATTCACTTATAGTTTCTTGCCTACTTGTAGATGCACCCAAATTAGGAACCGCATAAGGTGTATGCCACAAAGAAGGGGAATTGTTGTGCTGTTAACTCATTGAAGTTGACCTTGTACGAAAATCAAATTCTTGCACTTCTAGGTGGGTTTGTTTTGTATACTTTCTTCGTCTTTATAAGTTGAAACTATGGATCACTTGCTACTTCTTTGTGAGGTTGCTTGGACATTGTGGGATGATTTTTATCTTTGGATGAAAGTTCTTGTTTTGAATGGGGATAATTTTAATGATTTCCTTTCAGCCTTTCCTAGTTCCTAGCCCCTAGTTTGTATACTTCATGTGTACTTGGACTATAGCTATTTACTTGCATTAATAAAATCTCTTATTACTCATAAAAAATGATTTTTTTCATTAGAGTTGGATTAGTATGGGTTATGCTTAGGAGAGTGGTTGTAGTTGATCTTCTTACCAGCTCGAGGAGTCTTTATGGCATTGCACAAATTGCAATAATTTGGAAGATGATCCCTCTCTGCCTTCTGTGGTGCATTTGGAGCTTTAGTGAAGGTGGCTCCTCCACTCTTTTCTTTTAGCGCTTCCGAGGTATTGACAAGAACTGCCTTAAGAGAGAGACGACTAGAACTTTTAAGATAATGAACGTTTGGTGGAGGAACTTAAAAGACCTTTGTACAATACATTACTTCCTTGGTCAATGGCTATAGATTTTAATGGCCTCAATGTTGGTGACTTTCTTGTATCTATTTCTTCTTCATAGGTAGGCGTTATCTCTTTTGTATACGTCTGTACTTGAACCATGCCTATTCCTTTATTGATATTTATAAAAATCTTATTCATAAAAAAAAAATCCATTACATTAATGAATTGTGTGCCTTGGAGTTTCTAATAATTTTTTTTCTAATAATGCCTTACAACAATTTTTCTTCTAATAATCTTCAATTTGATTTTGTTTTTCAGGATGAGATATGGAAGGGACTGGGTGTTTGCCCCCAAATTGATATTATTTTCCCAGAATTAACCGGAAGTAGGAAGCTCATGTAAGTGTTCATCCGGGCCGGGTTTTTTCCAGGCTCGGTCCGGAACCCGGATAACCAGGTTCCTTATCCAGGTTCCGGTTACAGGTTCCGGCCCAGAATACACCCGGGCCGGTACCCGCTTTTTAAAACCCGGGCCCATCGAGCCCGGATGCAGTTTTTGACACCCGGATACCTGTTTTAAATCCGGTACCCGGGTTTACATATAAAACCATCGAAAACCGTAGTGCCCCCCCTCCGAATCACACTCAACTCTCATCTACTCTCTGTCTCTCTCTCTCTCTCCCTCTCTCCCTCCTCTGCGAAGTGCGATGTCCTATGCCTCCCTCCCCCCGATTCCTTTCTCTCATCTGCTATGCGCCTGTGTCTGCGTCTGCGATGCCCTAGCCCCTCCCGAAATCACTCTCTCATCTGCTCTATCTCTCTCTCTGCTATCTACAATGCCGAACGGTGGAAGTGCTTGAGCTTGGGATCCAAGAGATTAGAATGGATTTCCGTTTGGGTATGTTTTCTTTCTCCCTCCCTCTGTTTTGTTTTCTCTTTGTTGATTTTGGGTTTTTTTTTTTTTTTTTTTTAGAATGTTTGAATGTTTGAGGAGTATTTTTATGGTAGATCTGTTTGAATGTTTGAGGAGTATCTGTTTAGATCTATTTAGCTTCAAAATGCTAGAGTCGTGGGTTATTATTATTTGGAAGATCTGTTATATCCGATAACATATATATATGTAATGAAGATTTGTAATTATTTGGAAGAAATGGTTTTTAGGATGTTGTATCTTTGATTTTTCTAGATTTTTTTTTTAAAATTAGTTGTGTTCTGGGTGGAGTTTGGAAAAAAAAAATTGGGGCCTTTGGGTTCCAAAATATTTTTAGGAAAAGTTTGATGGTGATGATGATGATGATTCCATTGAGGATCTAAACTCTCCATTACCCAACACCACAAACCAAAGCCCTCTAGGCTAAAACAGGAAAAAAGAAATACCACAAACCAGACCCAGAAGGCTAAGAGCTGGTTTTACGTCTAGGTTTGAAGACCCATTACATAAATATTAAAGAAGTTTGTGTTAGATAATTAATGAGTAGCTACCACTAGCTAGCTTGTACTATGTGGTATTTAAGCACCGGAGATTTTTATCCTTAGAATGGGGTATGTCCTAGACATTATTGCACTCTCCCTCTGCATTCTGCACATTGAGTAGTAAATGGATAATAGTCCAGCTGTGACACGGAGATGGCAATTGCAGGGTAGGTAAATGCGGTGGATTCAAAGGAGATGATATTTCTAATAATAAAAAAGAATCACTCTTATCCATGTGAATCCAACATGGTTTGGTTTCCATTCTATTGTATGAGCATCATAGGCAACTATTGAGAAAGAGCATCAAGGTAGGGAAAACAAGGACATGGCATTTGTTTGTTTCGTTGTTCTTCTGCATATCCTGCTAACTGGTTTTCCTACTGTACCTTTACCTTAATGCCTATATTGATGNGTAGTTAGTGCAAGCCACAGCCTCAGCAAACTCCTCTTTGATCTTAAATGAGGAGCTAGAGAAACTATATATACATTAATGTTGATGAGAGTTGCATGGCCTTTCAATTTTATATTGGCATGCACTATAAGTGGTTAATGCTTAATATATACAAAGTCACCATGCACTATGTTGTTATTAGTTTAATTAAGATAGTTATTAGANTGGCATGCACTATAAGTGGTTAATGCTTAATATATACAAAGTCACCATGCACTATGTTGTTATTAGGTTAATTAAGATAGTTATTAGGTACATATATGTTTTCTCATATATAAGAAACTAGAAAGTTGGGCAAGATTTTTATTGTATGTTCTTGTTTATTAATTTTGCTAAGAGAAGTGGCTGTCTATGGATATGTATTTGAATGAAAACTCTACAAAATATTTGTTAGTGTGGGTGTATTTGGAAAAAAAAATAAGAATTCATTCTCATCCTAATCTTTAATTTATTAAGTGGAATTTGTCTTAATCCTTGTATATAATCATTGTTCAAAATTGTGTGTTTTGCAGGATCTCTCAGTCAAATTACTTGAAATTGCTATTTGGTGTGGAAATTAAATCATTGATGGACATGTTACTGATTTTGCAATTCATACATTGTAATTTTGTATATTGTAATGTAACGTATAAATATCAAATAATGTAATATGTAATGTATTGTATTGTGATGCATGCATGGATGAATTTATGCATTTAGTATTTAGAACACATTATGCGATCCAACTTGACTTCCTTAAAAAAAATAAAGGCTTTTGAATAAAAAATAATTACGGTTTGAAGTTTTGTGTTTTGCTAATTGAGCTTTTAGAACACAAATATTTTTAATCAAATAAAGGCTTTTACTAGGAAAAAAAAACTGGGTACAACCCGGAACCCGGATTTTCGGGTTTAAAAAATCCGGATCCATCCGGGTTCTGGCCCGGATCTATCCTAGTTCCGGCCCGAATCTGACCCAGATCAATCCAGCCCGAGTTTGAAACCCGGGTTCCGGTCCATGTATACCCGGATTCCCGGGTCGGAACCCAGATGAATATCCCTAAGCTCAAGTAATTTCCGTTTTCTGTATTGGCAAGAAATATAAAATTGTATTTGGTAGTTATGGATGCTAACAATAAATTTTCATTTTTAAACTTGTAAAAAAAACTATTTGAAGGTAGTTATAGTCTATAGATGCTTGTGTCAATGGGGCCCAGCATGTTTGCCTGCTGGGCCGAGTGCTTTCCTTTAGAATGAAAAAGGTTTCTGCCCCTTTGGTTGCCGAATTACGACGAGAGTACAGCCTTTTGAACTGATTAAACTGGTATTTATTGAATGCATTTTCTTCCATCTGACTGATTAAAAAAAGCATTTTCTTCCATCTGATGCCATATTTATCTGTAACTTCAGTTGCTTGATACGTCTGTATGCTGGGTTTTAGTTTTGACCTGATTAATAACTTTATCCAGGTGAGAGAGCATGTATTGAAGGGCGTGAAGGAAGAAATTTTGGATAGAGTTGTTTCGTATATGATTGATGAAGTGAGTTCCCTTTTGCATTACTGGAGTCTTGTATGCTTGTGTTGGTCTGGTTTTCTCAATCTCAACTATATGTTAGACTAACATTGTTAGTCGCTAAGGAATGATACATTTGAGATCATCCTTCTTTTTCCCACCACGCTTTGAGACTAAGCCAGAATGGTTCATTTACTGCTATCATTATGGCCAGGTGGGTTTGGCCGATAAAACCAACACTGCTGTTAAGGCTCTTTCTGGTGGCAAGAAGAGGAAATTGTCTCTTGGAATGGCACTGATTGGAGATAGCAAGGTGGCAAACAATCTGGTTATACATTTTGTTGATTTATGCTGTGGACGTGTTTCACAGCTACTAGGATTGATCACCGAAAAAATCTATTCATCATCCCAACTCTCATCATCCTCTCATTATCCCATGATGTGGCATTAGATGATAGGTTTACAAGTGAAATGTAATAAATAATTTCCAATCACCTAATACCACATCATAGGATGATGGAAGGATGATGGAAGTTGGGATGATGAGTAATCTTGATCACCAGCAACCAAAGAGTAGAAAGGTTTGGGAGTTTGAGGGAACGTCTCCGATGCCTAAGTTAGTAATGTATATCGGTCATGTATTCAAATCATAAGCTGGGATAGTAGATATACCTGAGTTCCTTTAAATAGACCATCTTTAGCTTTACCGTATGATCCACGTTCGAATTTTGAGTTCCAACGGTTAAGTTAAAGATGGTCTTTTTTGGATGGCATCAGCGCACGGCACCATGTTGTGCCCACCAGCAGGCTCACGCATGGCACCATGCCATGTCCATTACCAGGCCATTCACGACACCATGTCATCCCACCAACAACCATGAGCCAAACCAGCCCAGCCGTGGGCCATGAACCACACTAGCCCATCCATACGTCATTGCATGCCATAGGCCACCATGGCCCTTGCAAGGCTATTTGATTGCTTTCATTTATTTTTATTTAAGTATTTTCCAATGGACCTTTTGAGGGTTTCCACTTTGTAATCTCTATATAAAGGACCCTTAGTCATTTCTTTCACATCTTTTAACAATTTCCCTAGAGGACGACTACATTGTTCTTGAGATTATTTTTCGATGCTTATGCACTTGGGTTACTTGGGTGCAATCTGTGAACCCCAAGGAGAGGATCATCACCTTGCAATTCGTGAATATGTGTGATTCAAGTTTATCCAATATATGAGAAGTTTCCTTTCATCTTTGTGCAATTCTTGAATTGGTGTTGAGTTGTTCATCATTGTGTTCTTGAATGTTCATGCGTATTCATCAATTTTCCATGGTGTTCATATATTTTCTTGCATAATCTCATCTCCCAAACACTTCACACGCCTATCAAATTGGCAACCCTACTTTCCATAATTAACATTATCCCAAAATACCCTTCTTCCATTCCCCACTTGACCTAGCCAAAATTCCACGTTCCATATAGGGTTTTCTAAACTTTAGGAACCCTAATTGCCTTCCACATCCATATCCCTTAATATTTAGTGATTGATCATACTTACCATAGTTGATCCCTTAGTTCTAGGAATCATCCTAGAATTACTCACTCTTCATATCAATCATTCCATCTTGTCATAGCCAAAACCCATCACTCCTAAATTGCCTCCTACAATTTGGGAACACTCTTCCATCTAAACTTTAGCTTTACTCATCATCCTAACCCTAATTACACCACAAGTGGCACCAACTCCAAGAGCACCCTTCCTTGCCGTGACTCACTACTCAAGTCCTTGAGTTCATCACTTAGATCACCATTTTCATCACCGTCATTGTAACACCAGGGCCCAGCCAAGCCCGCTTTACAAATTTTTTGGATTTATAGGTATGAAAAGCCCATTTGGGATTATGAGGAAATTTTTTTTGGAAGAGAGTATGGACCTAAGATTTTATTTTGGCGGATATCGAATTTTTTATTAGACTTGTCATGTTAGTTAAAATCATTAAATATTTTTGTTTTGGATGGAATCTTGGTCTGAGTCAAGGAATTAATGGAACAAGTATTTTTCTTTTTTCTTTTAAGGAATAGACATGGCCCAAAATACTTGGAACGGGCTAAAAAGCCCAAGTCTATGATATCTTATTTCAGACTCCACGTTCTACATGTTTCTCGCCATTTTATTCACTGAATGCACAACTCCACTTCCGTTTCCACTGCATGCACACCTCTTTCTCTCTTTTTCTCTAAGGCTTCCAGTCATCTATATATATATATATATATATATATATATATATATATATATATGTACACGTATAAAGCCATCGTTGCAGCACAAAGAGAAACTACCCAAGCCGCAAAGCTCAGTGAAGCACAACCTCCACGTCACACAAAAACTGTTGCAGTTTCCAGCTCCTCTAGTCGCGCACCACCTTAAGGTAGTTCCACTCCAAGCTGCAGACCGAGAACCACATTGAGTAGCCACCGTAAACCGCCACAATTTAGCCACTGCATCGCCAAGCCTCCACGCCTCCTTGTCCAGGAACGCGCAGCACCCACGCACGGCCAAGCCAACCACGTCACTGCTCCTCCCTCAAATCACCTCCGCCCAGACCACCCAACGCTGTCGAGTTCCCTCCTGCACAGCAAAATCCGCCAGCCCACTACCAGCCCACCGCCCAGCCAACACGTAACAACAGCACCACCTCTGCTTTTACACACTCAAAACAAAGTTTTTATACTACACCGTGAGCCAAAAACCATTGCACCTCGCCAGCCCCTCCACGTCGTTGCCACCTGCATGGAAAGGGCAGCCGGGCACCTCAAGCCACCCAAAACCGTCGCACGCCACCTCTTCGTCTCAAGGTAAGTTTCCATTCTATAACGCCCCGATCCCAGAGGATCGGAGAGTTAACTTTTAATACTTAATATCAATTATAATACCACAACTATAAAATCCAAAAAACTCAATAAAATATTAACTCATTTGCTCAACCCAAATATCTACATTCCTTCACCGAAATAACAAAGAAATTTTTAATAAAATAAATTAGAAACTCTTCAAAAACTCGAAAATATCATTAACCCAACACATCAAAATATTCGAAAATAATCAATTTACTAATTATGACTCTCAAATAAGTACTTGTACCATCGGGTACTTATTCCTATACGATCAGCACACCTTACTAAAACTTCATATCCTTGTTCTTCAGCTGAACCATCAAAATTATCTGAAAAATGTTTGGAGATAAGGGGTGAGTTATCAACAACTCACTAAGTAGAGAACATATACTAGTATATAAACATGAGTATTTACAGAATTCAGAATACTGAACAAAATATTTTCTTTAAAAATGCAGAATAAAACATTTTCTTTCAAAATAGAGAACAAAACATTTTCTTTCAGAATGCATAATCAGAATATTATAAAAAATATCAGAGCGAAATTTCAAAAATATTCATAATCAAAATCTCTTTGGCATAGCATAAACTGAAACATCACATCTTATCTTATCATATCAGAACAGAGACCATGTTTAACCCCCGTGGTAGGGTTGTGCAAATCCCAGCGGCCAACTGAGCAGAAACAGAATGTGAATCGTAGAAACAGAATGTGAATCTTCCCCTTATTATTCTCGGAGTCCCGAGTGTGCACAAAAGAAAGACCATGCAGAAAACCAATTTGCTTCCAAAGTGGGTGCACGGGAAACAGAAAAGTTAGTACCAACCAGAACAGAGGTCACAGTTTTACACTCATGCAAAGGTCAGAACAGAACAAAAATAGAAACAGAATGTTATGCCAGAGGTTTTCAGAAATTACATCATATCATATCAGAGTCCAGAACAGTTTCATAACAGAACATAATTAGATCACAAAAACATAATTTATGCACAAAATTTCATATTCGCCCTCTTTTGCACAGTTCACAAACAAAATGCCAAAATAACTCATGTCTACACTAGTTATGCCAAAGAATACTTTATTCTTAAACAGAATCTCATGAGTAATGCAGAACAAATAACTGAGGTAAATCAAATTTATTTTCATAACCAAACATGCATATTTTTCAAAAATCAACCTCAGCTCATTTTATTTTTATGCAAAGTCTAGTATAGGAACCCCGCTTACCTGAACTTAACTTAACAGAATTTCTCCACAGCAATACTGAACAAAAATCAATCGTCACCTAAACAAATAGTCACGTACTTCCGTAAATTCTCAATGAACCAGATATTTCGATATTTAAGCCTAGGATACTAAAATAACCTATTTGTTTTTTCCAAAAGTCTAAAATTCTCATAACCTGGTGTCTTAAAACGTTACTCTCCAAACTCATCAATGACCACTTAACCTTTTCGAGTAATACATTAAAAATATCGGTGGTCAAAATTTCATTCAAACGAAGTAAACTAAAGTTTAAACAGTAACAAAATACAATTAAAACTTCATTTATGCTCTTTATAAAAATTATAAAAAAAAAACAAACAAACTTGTATGTAAAACAAACTCGAGTTCAATATATATAGCTAAGACAGTTCAAGTAAAACCAAAGGTATTTTAGAAATTTTGCAATGGCAGCTTGGGCTCTTTTAAAAATAAACTGTAATTTAATCGAAAGGGTTTTTCGGAGGCTACACAACTTAGATAGGATTTAAGGGTAGTTTAGTAATTAAAAGAAAACTTGCGTGCAATTGGGAAGGACCGAAGACGGAAAATAATAATAGGATAATAGGCTTACGAGAGAAGAAAACCGTGCAACCTGAGCACTCCGTCGAAATTGACGTTGGGCACGGAGTAGAGAGACGCGACGGCAAGCGGCTGGAGTGGTCTCGGCAGCGTTATAGGCAGCTAAGCAATGAGAGAGAAAGAGAGAGCAACCGAGGGAACAAATATGGAGGAGTAAAAATAGGGGTCTTTAGTTCTCTAAGCAGGTGGCTGCTGGTCTCGCGTGGGCTGGGCACGGAGCTGAAGGACAAAGATTTAAGCGGCTAATGGTTGTGGTGAGTAAAAGAGAAAGGGGTATGGCTGGCTTTTGTTCTCGGTTTGGACGAGGATGCTCTGTCTCGAAGGCATCAAAATAGAGCAACTGCAGTTTCCCCTTCCACGAAAGTTGGTGATGGTGGCTACTGTTTGGGCTGATTCCGAGGGTGGAGAGGAAGGCTACAGCTGCTTCGGGTGCTGAGGCAAGGCTGCTTCCGGAATAGGCTTGCAGTGGTGCGTGTGTAATGGTTGCTAAAGGGCTTCACGGTGGTTTAAACGTGTTCTAGTGTGGTGCAACCGCAGTACATCACAGTGGAGGAGCTAAAGGTGACTTTGAGCAGTTTCCATGGTAAAGATGGGCTACAATTGATTGATGGACATGGACTCATCAAGTGTTGTGGCGTGGGTCTTCGTGGGGCTGGGTTGCATCGGTAGTTTGGGATGGCTGAGATTCTGTATGGTGGAGGATGAGGGAAGGAGACAGCAACCCTATTCTTGGGTTTTCTTCTTGGACAAAGGGTTAGGTACGTATATATAGTCAAACAAAAATCAAAACAAACCCTAGAGGGATGAGGGTGACGTGCATGCTTATGACAAACGGAAAGAGATGTGTAAAGGTGGGGAGTTTTCTTTCAAAAAAAATAAACTTCCGTTGGATCTCCCAGTTTAAGAAAAAGGGGCATAGCCATGCGGAGATGGGGTAGAGTCCATTTCAAAAATTTAACTACAATGACAAATCCATTAGAAAAATTTGATAATCATTAAAAACCAATTTGGGCCCATAAAATAGTACTCAAAAAAAATTTCAATTGGCCTTTTCATATACTTAACCCAAAAATATAAAAAAAAAAGGCTTGGCACTCAGCCAATCTTCCCTCCTTAAAAAAATTTCGTCCTGAAATTTGCTAGTACCACAAGCTAAATATTTATCCACTACAACCATTTCATGCCTACCCAAATCGTCAATCATATTGTTAAACCTAATTAATATTCCAAAATTTGTCGAGCCTAATATTCCAAATTCTAACCCTCCAATATTGTCGATCATATTCTCTCATATTTTCCCTATCCATGCACGTTCGCGCACATTTCCATTTCAAGTCTAAAATATAAACCTCAATAATGCAATTAAAGATCAAATAATAATTTCAAATTCTCAACCTAACATAAAACCTCAATAAATAATGAAATAAATTGTCAAACTATCATATCATCAAAACCATGCTTCCGCTGCGCACACTAACAACTTGTAGTCCTAAACACATTGTATCTCAATCAAGTACATCTAAAAAAAACTAACCTCTGCATGTAACCAGTCCATACATTTTTCTTTCTTTTTTAATCACCAGATTTAATTTTGCAAAATCTCCCAACATGTATGTAGACTCTAATACATCAATATCACAAGTCTAAACTTCCAGTTACTAATCAAAATTTGTTGCACGAAGTCAACCTAAAATCTAAACCTTAAAATTTGTCAGCAGAATACGCTTACCGGAATTAAAATCTCAAATGTCATAAAAATTATTATCTTAAAATATGCAAAATCTAAAAACCTCAGATTTCGCGAAACTCATTCCATAGGTCCGCAAGTGCTAAAACCTTACATATCATCAAAAATCATATCCTGGAGCTCGCAAAATTCTACGACCTTAAATCTCCTCAAAATCAATTTTAAAGTATGTACCATCTCTAAACCTCAAATCTCCAAATATTCAGTCCATAAAATCTGAAGAATCTCAAACCTTAATTATCCACATAATCATCTCTTAGTCCTAAACTTTCTACACCTCAAGTTTGAAGTTACTTCCTAAACCCACAGATATCTAAAACCTTATATGTTAAAGTCTGCAGAACCGCAACATCGGTTTTCGATCAAACTTGTCAACTTCAAAATCTAAACCTTAAATCATATCCAAGTCGTGTCCTATAGCCCAAAAAAGTTAGCCAATCGAACCTAAAACATCCAACTCCATCAAACTCTTTATTATAGTATGCCGAATCTCTAACCTGGCTCTGATACCAACTGTAACGCCCCGATCCCGGAGGTTCGGAGAGTTAGCTCTTAATACGTAATATTAATTACAATACCACAACTATAAAATCCAGAAAAATCAATAGAATATTAACTCATTTGCTCAACCCAAATATCTACGTTCCTTCACCGAAACAACAAAGAAATTCTCAATAAAATAAATTAGAAACTCTCCAAAGACTCGAAAATATCCTTAACCCAACACATCAAAATATCCTTAACCCAACACATCAAAATATCCGAAAATAATCAATTTACTAACTATGACTCTCAAATAAGTATTTGTACCATCGAGCACTTATTCCTCTACGATCATCACACCATGCTAAAACTTCCTACTCTTGTTCTTCAGCTAAACCATCAAAATTATCTGAAAAATGTTTGGAGATAAGGGGTTAGTTATCAACAACTCAGTAAGCAGAGAACATATACTAGTGTGTAAACATGAGCATTTACAGAATTCATAATGTAGAACAAAATACTTTCTTTCAGAATGCAGAACAAAATATTTTCTTTTAGAATGCAGAACAAAACATTTTCATTCAGAATACAGAACAAAAACTTTTCTTTCAGAATGCATAATCAAAATATTATAAAAAAAATATCAGAGCGAAAGTTCAAAAATATTCATAATCAAAATCTATTTGGCATAGCATAAACTGAAACATCACATCTTATCTTATCATATCAGAAAAGAGACTATGTTTAACCCCCGTGATAGGGTTGTGCAAACCCCGGCGGCCATCTGAGCAGAAACAAAATGTGAATCTTTCCCTTATTATTCTCGGAGTCCCGAGTGTGCACACAGGAAAGACCATGCAGAAAACCACTTTGCTTCCAAAGTGGGTGCACCGGAAATATAAAAGTTGGTACCAACCCGAACAGAGGCCACAGTTTTACACCCTTGGTAAGGTCAGAACGGAACAAAAATAGAAATAGAATGTTATGCCAGAGGTTTTCAAAAATCACATCATATCATATCAGAGTACAGAACATTTTCAGAACATAATAGAATTAGATCACAAAAGCATAATTTATGCACAAAATTTCATATTCGATCTCTTTTGCACAGTTCAAAAATAAAATGCTAAAATAGCTCATGTCTACACCCGTCATGCCAGAAAATACTTTACTCTTAAACAGAATCTCATGAGTAATGCAGAACAAATAACTGAGGTAGTTTAAATTTCTTTTCATAACCAAACATGCATATTTTTTAAAAAGCAACCTCAGCTCATTTTATTTTTATGCAAAGTCTAGCATAGGATCCCCGTTTCCCTGAACTTAGCTTAACAGAATTTGTCCACAACAGTACTTAACAAAAATCAATCGTCACCTAAAAAAAATAGTCACGTATTTCCGTAAATTTTCAATCAACCAGGTATTTCGATATTTAAGCCTAGGATACTAAAATAACCTATTTTTGTTTTCCAAAACTCTAAAATTCTCATAACCTAGTGTCTTAAAACGTTACTCTCCAAACTCATCAATGACCACTTAACCTTTTCGAGTAATACATTAAAAATATTGGTGGTCAAATTTTCATTAAAATGAAGTAAACTAAAGTTTAAGCAGTAACAAAATAAAATTAAAACTTCATTTATGCTCTTTATTTAAAAATAATAATAAAAATACTTGTATGTAAAACAAACTCGAGTTCAATAAATATAGCAAAGACAGGTCAAGTAAAACCAAAGGTATTTTAGAAATTTTGCAATGGCAGCTTGGGCTCTTTTAAAAACAAACTGTAATTTAATTGAAAGGGTTTTTCGGGGGCTACACAACTTAGATAGGATTTAAGGGTAGTTTAGTAATTAAAGGAAAACTTGCATGCAATTGGGAAGGACCGAAGACAGAAAATAATAAGAGGATAATAGGCTTACAAGAGAAGAAAATCGTGCGACCTAAGCACTCCGTCGAAATTGACATTGGGCGCAGAGCAAAGAGACGTGGTGGCAAGCAGCTGGGCGTGGCGGCTGGAGTGGTCTCGGCAGCGTGATAGGCAGCTAAGCAATGAGAGAGAAAGAGAGAGCAACCAAGGGAACAAATATGGAGGAGTAAAAACAAGGGTCTTCAGTTCTCTAAGTAGGTGGCTGCCGGTCTCGCGTGGGTTGGGCACAGAGCTGAAGGAAGGAGATTTAAACGGCTGATGGTTGAGGTGAGTAAAAGAGAAAGGGGTATGGCTGGCTCTCGTGGAGTGGCTCTCGGTTTGGACGAGGATGCTCTGTCTCGAAGGCTTCAAAATAGAGCAACTGCAATTTCCCCTTCCCACGGAATTTGGTGATGATGGCTACTGTTTGGGCTGATTCCGAGGGTGGAGAGGATTGCTACGGCTGCTTCGGGTGTTGCGGCAAGGTTGCTTCCGGAATAGGCTTACAGTGGTGCGTGTGTAGTGGTTGCTAGAGGGTTTCAAGGTGGTTTAAACATGTTCTAGTGTGGTGCAACCGCAGTACATCACAGTGGAGGAGTTGATGGTGGCTTTGAGCAGTTTCCATGGTGAAGATGTGATACGATTGATTGTTGGATGTGGACTCATCATATGTTGTGGCGTGGGTCTTCGTGGGGCAGGGTTTCGTCGATAGTTTGGGATGGCTGAGGTTCTGTATGGTGGAGGATGAGGGAAGGAGACGGCAACCCTATTCTTGTGTTTTCTTCATGCACGAAGGGTTAGTTATGTATATATAGTCAAAGAAAAATCAAAACAAACCCTAGAGGGATGAGGGTGACGTGCATGCTTATGACAAATGGAAAGAGACGTGTAAAGGTGGGGAGTTTTCTTTAAAGAAAAACAAACTTCTATTGGATCTCCCAGTTTAAGAAAAAGGGGCATGGCCATGCGGAGATCGGGTAGAGTCCATTTCAAAAATCTCACTACAATGAAAAGTTCATTAGAAAAATTTGATAATCATTAAAAACCAATTTAGGCTTATGATAGTACTCAAAAAAATTTCAACTAGCCTTTTCATATACTTAACCCAAAAATATAAACAAAAACGCTTGGCGCTACCGAGCTCTCTCTCCGTCACTCTCTCTCTCTCTCTCGCTCATCTCTCTCTCTTTCTTTCTGGTGCTCAACCGCTCAACTCGACGACGTCTTCGCCTCACCTCAACCCAGATCCACCACGACCTTCTACCCTCACGAAGAGTCTACGTATCACGGTCTTGGCTCTCTCTTTCGCTAGTGAACATGTTACAAACTAAAGTCTCTTTTGCAATTTTTACATAAAGCTTCTTACAGGGGATGACTTGCTTTTGTTTATAAAATTACATCTTTGCCCTCAGATTTTTTAAACCCAAACAAGAGGACTTTTAAAGTTATATTTTAGTGGGTTTTTTTTTTACGTTGAGTCTTTTTGTAGAAAATTATTGGATATTTTTAGTGGGCTTCGACTTACTTTAAAATAGTCCAAAAAACTTGTTTGACAGAAAATAATTGAACTTTTTAAATTGCAGTTGGTATTAAGGTCTTAAGAATTTAGAGTTTATGTCTTGGTCGGAAAAAGTGAGCGAATCGATGTATTCCAGGTTTGAAAATATTTTAGGGTTACAAGAAATTTAGATTTTTAGGAAATAGGTTACTTAGCATTTAAGGTTTAAGTATTGAGAAATGTGTTAATTTCGGATGTTTATGAAAATTACATGACAATCTTATAGGTGACGATTGATTTTCGTTCGACACTGTTGTGGAGAAATTCAGAAAGTTAAGAAGTTCAGTAAGCGGGGTTCCTATACTAGACTTTGCATAAAATAAAATGATCTGGGTTGATTTTATGAAACAAATGCATGCTTTGTTATGAAAAGAAATTTGAAATAACCTCAGTTATTTGTTCTGCATTACTCATGAAATTTTGTATAAGAATAAAGTATTTTCTGGCATGATTGGTGTAGACATGAGCTATTTTGGCATTTTGTTTCTATGCTGTGCAAAAGAGAGCAAATATGAAATTTTGTGCATAAATTATATTTTTGGGATCTAATTTTGTTCTGTTCTAAAGATGGTCTGTACTCTGATATGATATGATGTGATTTCTAAAAACCTTTGGCATGACATTCTGTTTCTGTTTTCGTTCTGGTCTAACCTTACCACGGGTGTAAAACTATGGCCTCTGTTCAGGTTGGTACCAACTTTTTTGTTTCCGGTTCACCCACTTTGGAAGCAAAGTGGTTTTCTGTGTGGTCTTTCATATGTGCACACTCGGGGCTCCAAGAATAATAAGGATAAATTCACATTTTGTTTCTGCTCGGTTGGCAGCTGGAGTTTGTACAACCCTACCACTGGAGTTAAACATGATCTCTGTTTTAATATGATTAGATAAAATGTGATGTTTCAGTTTATGCTATGCCAAAGAGATTTTGATTATGAATATTTTAAACTTTTGCTCTGATATTTTGATAACATGTTCTCACTCTGCATTTTGAAAACAAATATTATGATTTTACATCTGAAAATCAAAATTTTTTTGTTTTGCATTCTTAAAGAAAGTATTTTGTTCTGCATTCCGAACTCTGTAAATGCTCATGTTTACACACTAATATATGTTATCTGCTTACTGAGTTGTTGATGACTCACCCCTTATCTTCAAATATTTTTCAAATAATTTTGATAGTTCAGCTGGAGAACACGAGTAGGAAGTTTTAGTAAGGTGTGATTATCATAGTGGAATAAGTTCTTGAGAGTACAAGTGCTTAGTTGACAGTCGTAATTAGTAAATTGATTTGTTTTCGATTATTTTGATTTGATGAGTTAAGGATATTTTCGAGTCTTTGAGGAGTTTTTAATTTATGTTATTGAGAATTTCTTTATTGTCCCTATGAAGGAACATAGATTTTTGGGTTGAGTAAATGAATTAATATTTTGTGTAGTTTTCTGGATTTTATAGTTGTGATATTAAAGTTGATATTAAGTAATAAGAGTTAACTCGGACCTCCGGGATTGGGGTGTTACAATCATACACGATTCTATCACTAAACACCCAAACCTCCATTAACCTAGGGACCCATCATTGCCATGATTTGATCAAGACCAAGCAAGAAGGCTAGCATCTTCTGTCATCACAAGGAGAACTAAGGATAGAGGAACATAGTGTTTAAGGACTAGACTGAGATCCCTGACAGGGAGGCTCACAGCGTTAGTGCTGATAAGATGCCTCACGCAAACAAGGAGACGAAAAAGACAAGACACACCTTACGTGGCAGCATATTTTTTTTGTACTCTCGTTTTGAGTTATGCTATACAATCTCATGTTACTGAGCCTCCACACACTAGCTACGTGGCTTTCCTTTTTTCTTTTTTAAAAAAAAAAAAATTAAACGCGCGTTTCAAACTTCAGGGACATTCAATTCAATTCCCCCCCCCCCCACACACACACACACACAGTGTTATCCCCCATTGTTCTTTCCCCAACTTATTCTCCTTTCACTGACCTCACCCTCCGCCCGCACCGTGTGTCAACACCATTATGCTCCATCACTTCGGCATTGTGTGGGTCCATAATCAAGGCTAACTCGAAGCTTCTCTGGCTTCACCATTTACACTTTCGGCTCAGTCCTCCGCTGGCATTCTTGCTGTCGACACCCACCGTCGTCGTTTGTCGTCTAGCTCGGCCGATAAGGGTAAGAAATGAAAGACAAGGGTTTTTATTTTTGTGTTTTCGTTTCATCTCTTCTTTTCTAGCATTACTCATACTATGTGTTTTTGTGTTGACTGGATCTAGGATTTTGTGTTTGTTTGATCTGTGTTTTGTGAGTTTTTGGGTTGTTGATGTTGTATACTTGAATAATAACAGGGATTTTTTTATTTTTCCTATTTTATCAAGTGGGTGGCAGATCCATGTTTCCTGATCATTTAAGGTATCATTGCCATTTCACTGGTTTTACAATGTTAACTAAGCATTACAATCGTACTGCCTGTAGCACACATACCATTTATTGGAAATTAAGTGATAGGATAAGACTTATAAATAAAAAACCAAGTGATAGGATGAGGGACTTGTCACATATATGGGCTCCTCTAATATATAGAAGACTTCTCTGCTTTGAAAAGAGAGATAGGTACATGTCAAATTTAAATCTTAATTCATGTAATGGGTAAGTGATGTGTTGACATATAGACTTGAGAGTAGAGGAATTTTGCCAAATCTTAAAGAGTTTAATCTCTCAAAGTAAATGGTCTACACATTATTATTATAAAGAAACACGATGTTCCAATTTGGACACTCCTGAAACTAGGGGTGACAATATGTGATACGACCCGTTAACCCAATACAAACACGACATGATAAAAGCGGGTTAGGGTTTAACCTTAATGGGTTCGGGTCAAAACGGGTTGACCCATTAAGACACGATTGTTTAACGGGTCATTAACGGGTCAATCCATTATGAGCCGTCATGACCCGCTATGACCCGTTAAGAAAATAAAAATTACCGTTTTACCCTTAGACCTAAACTCAAAAAACCCTAACTACACTTAATCCACGCCGCACGGGCACCCCCCTCCTTCTCCCCCTCCCTCTCCGAGTCTCCAAGTACTGCTAAGTTGCTAACCCACGCCAGGCCCCCCTCCAGCAGTTAGCTTCACTGTGACTCGTGGCCTCACCACCCCTCTTGGCCGCGACTTCGACCCAGTAGGTAGTAACCCACGCCGCCCCGAGTCCTGAGTCTCCAAGTGCTAACCCACACTGACCCCCCCTCCAGCAGTTCTTTTCACGGTGAATTGCAGCCTCGCCGCCCCTCGAAGTGCCTCGACTTCAACCCAGTAGGCAGTAACTGAAACTCACGCCACCCGTCGCCCACTGTAAGTCAATCCAACCAAGATTTTTGTGTATTGTTTGTGTATTTTTTTTCCTTAGCATTTAGATCTCGTTGGTCTGTATTGTTTGGTTGCCAAGAAAAAAAAGGAAAAAAGATGGGAATTTCCTTGGATTAAAAATAGATGGGAAAACGTTGGTATGTGAGTGTGACTGTGGTTAGGGTTTAGGGTTTTAGGGTTTAGGGTTTAGGGTTTAGGGTTTTAGGGTTTAGGGTTTAGGGTTTAGGGTTTTAGGGTTTAGGGTTTAGGGTTTTAGGGT
>QEOU01003624.1:0-48689 GCA_003122765.1 Juglans cathayensis
AAATTTATTTTTATAAAATTTTTACCTAGACCACCCTGCATTTAATAATATATATATGGGTGTATTTTGTGGTGAGATATCTGAGAAAATAGTACTAGATCTATACAGGAATCTTACAAAAAAAAACTTAAAAAATGATATGGTTTGAGGTGATACGATAGATCCACTTGATAATAAAATGTGTTTTACAATTTAATATACTACATCAACTAGTCATGTTAATTTAATTTGTAAATTTACTTTTATAAAATTTTCATATAGACCAACCATTTCTTTAATTTACAATTTATGAAAAATTAGCTATTCTAGGTATGCATATATATATATACATGACCAATTGAGTAGCAAATGATTATCTCCTCAAATGAAAGTAGAAGATGATAATTTCATTAATATTTTACGGTTCAATTGAAATTTTCCATGAATTACCACCCCGTATAAGTTTGTTGTTCTTAAACTTTGTGTGTCTCTGCAATTTAATTATAACTGTCTTTTGCTTTTATTCCTCTCTCGTAGAGGTCTTTCTCCTGTCTCGATATAGGCACGTTTTCCTATTTTTTCTGAAGTGGTTGATAGAGCTCAAGGGGATTTGCAGAGAACGCTACTTGGAAGGACAGGCTTTGGTAATCTACGAATGATGAATGAAGAATTTGAAGAACTATACAGGAAACTCTCTCTCTCTCTCTCAGAAAAAGAGTGGGAAGAGATTCTAGTGGAACCCAAATCGGCATTACAATCACGATGAGGGGAAAAATGCTTAATTATCTCCCTTCTCACAGATCGGCATTACAACAAAGAAGTACTCAGGATTACAATGAGGAGACTTTGGAGACCTGTCAAAAAGATATCGTTCAAAGACTTGGGATAAAAACTAATGTNGGAGAGTTTGGAGACCTGTCAAAAAGATATCGTTCAAAGACTTGGGATAAAAACTAATGCTAATAAAGTTTGAAGATGACAGAGACAAAATTTGAGTCAAAAGAGAAGGACCTTGGTCTTTTGATAAGAACCTTATGTTGATGAAAATACTGGAAAGAGACCTATAGATTAATAAAATCAGGATTATTGAAGCCTCTTTTTGGGTAAGATTTTATGATTTACCGTTACATGCTATGAATGAGCGTTAGATTGGAAGTGTTAATGGCACTGAAAATGTTGATATAGAATAGGGTGATGTAGCTTGGGGGAAGTATCTCATGATCAGGGTGAAGCTGGACATAACACAGCCTCTCATGCGGGGCAAGCATATCAATCTTGGAAAGCCTGGCTCCTGAGTGGTCTCATTTGCTTACGAATGACTTTCCAACTTTTTCTATGCCTATGGAAAGTTAGGCCACAACCATAGGGAGTGTACTTTATGGTAGACCCAAAAGGAACCACCGTAGGAAGACAACATGCCATTTGTTCAATGGATGTGCACAGGTGGTGCAATGGGAAAGGGAAGAGAGCATCAAGATCAGAAAGGCAACTTTGATCGGAGTTCCTCACCGGTCATATCATCGAGGTCTGTTTGGAGGAATGCACGATTAACGATTGAAAAACTGTGTGAATCAGATTGCAAATCTGGTTCTGAGGATCCCCGTGACGTGATTGTCAGAGAGGTAAGTGATAAGGAAGGAAAGTTGACCCATGATGAGAAATGGACTATCAGGAAGGAGGGACAAGGGATTTCGAAAAACTCCATGAATGGTAGAATCCCAACAAACACGGAGATGGGAATGAAGGCACCAGTTATGGAAGAGGAGAGTATTGAGGCTGCTAGTTGACTCTAACGGATATGGAAGAGCACGTGCAACAGAAGGACTTGAACTTAAGGCCACTGTGCGATCGTTCTGAGATGATACATAGGGCCCTTAAGGAAGCCCATTAGCCCAACTCATTATGCAAGCAAAGCCCAAACGTGGGAAGAAGTGACAACGTCTTAAAAGAACTACTATACCAAATAACTCCCAGCTGAGGTGAAACTTGAGAGAGAAGAGAAAGGAGCTAAGTCTTGAGGAAACTGACATACAAAGAGGTTTGAAAGTCCAAAATATGGGGATTGAGAAAGAGAAAACCATACAAATACGAGTAGTGGAGGCTGGTTCCTAGTCTCACTGAGCGCAATGAAAATTATAAGTTGGAATTTTCATGGGTTTGGGAACCTACAGGGAATTCGAGTTCTTCATGACTTAGTTAGGAAGGAAGTTTCCGAGGTACTGTTTTTTCAAGAAACCATATTGTCTGTTAAAAATATGGAATAATTGAGTATCAAAGTGGGTTTTGAGTGCTGCTTGGCAATAGCAAATGAGGGTAGAAGTGGGAGGTTGGCCTTAATGTGGAGAAAAAAAGTCCTAATTACTATAAAAAGCTTCTCCAAGCATCACATAGACGCTATGGTGAATGTAAAGGGGGATTGGAATGAATGACACTTAACATGCATATATGGACATTTTTGCTTATTTTCCCTCTCTTTCTCCCTTTTCCCCCGATAGATTCTTCCATCCTCTTCAGTTTTTCCCTTCCGCCCCCTTCACTTTCTTTTTCCCTTTTTACGCCATGTCCCTCACTTCACACCCACCATGCACCTCTCTCTATAACTGCTCCCTTTCCCTCTCTCTGTGCCTCACTCCCTCACATATTCTCTATTTTTTCTCTCATCTCTCTCTCTCTCTCTTTCTCTCTCTCTCTCTCACATTTTCCCCTTGCGTTTTAGGTTTGGTGTTGCACGCTGCCACCTCCTCGATCCTCCTTAGGTCCCGATCGCCGACAAGCTCTTTCGCCTGAATTGGTTGAAGCCAGTAAGCTCCTAGTCTATTTCTCTCTTTCTCTAATTTCTTTCTCTCTTTCATCTCTCTGGTTGTTGTAGCTGTTGTGTACCCACTTTGCCACAGCAATCGAGCCACCTACCGTGATGTTGTAGCAATTCACTACACCACAAGGCCCACTGCCTCCCCCTTTGTACAGTCTTCCTCTTGGCAAGCCCCTCTCTTGGTCCCTCTCTCGTGTCATCCATACCAGCCTGGGTTCCCATTGCCAACGCCAATATGTCTCTCATCGTTAATCTCTCTTTCTATCTCTCTCTTAGTGTCCCTCTCTCTTCCAATGTACCTCTCACCGTATCTCTCTCTCTCTCTCTCTTTCTATCCCTCTATTTCTCTATTTATTACCCTACACCAGAGACTGATTTTTTGTTGATCACCTAGTGCACCAACACCACTGCTTTTAGGGTTCTTGCTGACGAGTTTCCTCTCCTGAGTTCGACATCGACATACACACACTCTCTCTCATTTTGTGTTGAACGACGACAAACTACCGCAACACGATTTGGGTTAGTTATAGTCCCATAATTGCACTACTAATGTGTGACTTGTATGTAGGTGTCTCCTAAAAGGTTGTACTGTCTTTGTTTGTGTGTTTGAAATTGTGGAGATTGTGAATACATAATGGGTTGGTGCGTGAAGGTTCTCTTGAATGTAATGTTGGAGACTGAGGAAGGAATTGACTTGTAACTGTGGACTATATGATTGCTTGATATGTCGGGTTGTGGGATGTTTGGGTGTTTGACACATAGGGAGTCTCTAGTTTGTGATGTTGTAGTAGGAGGATACTCAATAATGTGGTTGTTTAGGCTGTTGGTTGACATGTCGGGAGTCTCGAGTTTGTAGCGCTGTGGGCAGAGAAGACTTAATGGAGGATGTTTGGTTATTGGGAATGTCGGATAGACATGTTGGGAGTAAATGCAAATTTGCTTGATAAGTCGAGTGTACATTGTTTTTTAATATGTGGACTGTTTGTACAACATATTGGGAATGAGTTTGTGAACAGTAGTGAGCTTGTAGTAAATGGTTAAGCAAATACGAGGAGGATAGGCTAATTTTTAGGAAGTTGTGAATTTCTTTAAATATTATGATGCTTTTATGCATGTTGAATATGTAGTTTGGGTTATTGATTTTCGTTAGTGAATTTCTTTAAATGTTATGTTGGATTTATGAAATCTGAAAGTTGTATACTTGATGATACGAATATGACCTGCATTTGTACAGTATTATGTTGTAATATGACGTTGTATCTGAAAACCTCTGGCGTGACATTATGTTCTGCTTTCCGTTCCGACCTTACCACGAGTGTAAAATAGTGGCCTTTGTTATTGTGTTGGTACTAACATATCTGTTTCTAAGTGCACCCTCTTTGGAAATAAAGTGATTTTCTACATGGTCTTTTGTTGTGTACACACTCGAAGCTTCAAGAAAGATAAGGGGTAGAAATTGTTCATACTCTTGCTTTTGGAGTTTGAGCTCCTCGCCTTTTGGGATCTAAAGGTTCCTTTCTTCTGCCTACAATTAGTGCTTGTATAGTGCTTGAATAGACAATCCATCTCAAGGATGGTATATATCAAACTAGATTCCTTTTTACTAGGGGTATAAACTCAAACCGGAAAATCGGTTTTGAACCGGTCCGGTCCGGAACCGGTTTTTAAAATCTAAAATCCGGCCAGTTCCGGTCCAGTTTCGGTTTCGGGATTTTTTGGACCCGACCGGACCCGACCGGACCGGTTGAGTAAAAAAAATAAAAAATAATATTTTTATATATAAGTTTTATACAAAATATTTTTTATATATATTAAATATTAATATATATATATATAAGTTTTATATATAATGTATAATTATAAATTTTTATGTGAAATTTATATATATAATTATATATATTCATATATGAAATAATTTCTTATTATAATTTATAAATTATTACATAAAATTTTAATACTAAATCACTAAAAGTTTATAACTAATACTAATATATAACTTATAACTATATCAATAGTCTAATATTAATACTATTATATAGTCTAATATATTAATAAAAGTATAAAACAGTTTTTCTTAAATCAAATTTTTTTTTTAATAAACAAATTTTTAATGACAAATTGTGAAACTTAAATTTTAAAAAAACCGAAAAACCGGACCGGACCGGACCGGACCGGAAACCGGTAAAACTGGAAGTATCGGTTTAGGAGGATAACCGGTGCGTAATCGGTTTTGAAAAATACAAAACCGGTACATACCGGTTCGGTCATAGATTTTATAAAAAACCGGACCGAACCGGACCGGTTACACTCTTACTTTTGACTAACACTAATTTGGTAGGGATTTTTCTTGTTTACCAAGATGGGGCAATCCTTTACTACCTATCTACAAAGTGTTGTGTTCTCTACAGAAATTGATATTATCTTACTCATTTATATAATTGATATATATGAGTTTTTTGCACCAGAATTAAATAATACACATAAAATGTCGCCCAAACGTATGATAACTAGTCTAGAAAAGCTATGAACCCTAAGAAATAACACGAGACCTATAAGTTATCCTTGTTGATAAACAAAATAACACTATTAATTAATCATCGATCAATCAAGTTCGTGTCAGGTTGACTCAAGCCAAATTATGTTCAACCCAAATCATTATATTATGTGTCGAGTTGTATTAAAAATATGTAATACTAGAAAGAAGCCACTATAGCAGTACACACTTTGCACTCACTGTATGATTGCTTCTAGTTGATTGTTCCCAACACTCACTTGGGGAGATGTGTGGTCTAGATGATGCCACATCATGTGTGTAAAATGGATGCTCTTAATAGTGGCTTCTATCTATATTTATTCATTAAAAATCTCTAACCCTAGTTATGTGAGCTTCTTTAGTGTATGACAATGTGAAGAATTTATATGGAAATTATCAATATCTAAACTTATGGGACTGGTACTTTTAGTGAACCCATGAAAAAGGTTGTATTGCAAATGCTTATCAAATGTGATCAAAGGAAAGTTGATCCTAAAGGTTGGATCGCAAAAAAAAATCAGATGTTTAATCTTAATGTTGTTATTTTGTGTCAGCTTCTTGTAAAGTTGGTTGGTCATGTAAAAAATTACTAACCCTAGATATGTGAGCTTCTAATTTAGTGTACCCTATGACAAAGCTGGTTGCATTGCAAATGTCTATCAAGTGCGATCAAAGTAAAGTTGATTCCAAAGGTTGGATCACACACAATCATCCATTGTCAAAATGGTATGCCAACAAGTGAAATGGCTTGGAGAATGTCAAACGAACGCTTCCTAGAAAGCTTCCATATGAGAGTAACAAGTGTTACTATTTCTCATAGAACATTTTGAATGATTTCTTATGTAAAAATTGCATGTTCACAAAAGGATTATGCGGCTCATGATGTACACTACTTTTATCATCTTCAGTTGCTGTTGAGATGTCAAACTTTATACCCCTAACATTTTATCATCGCAACCTATATAGCATATTAAAGATGATAACACCAAGAGGTAACCTACTTCATTTAACTAATTAACCAAAGTCCATGTGTAACACCCGGGCCAGCCAAGCCACTTTACAAAAATTTTTGAGTTTTAGTTAAAATCATTTGGGATTTCGAGTAAAATTTTAGAAGAGAGTTTGAGCCTAAGATATTTTTGGCGGTGTATAATTTTTCTATAAGTTTGATAATCAGGTTTCAAAGTCTTTAATGGATCAAGTGGATGTTCATCAAAAATTTTATGGAATAATTATATTTATTTTAGGTTGATTAGAGATCCAAAACCTTATGATTAAAACCATGCAATAATCTCGTTAAGAGCCCAGCCGTGAGATCGGGTCCATAATTCATTGCACGGTGTCAAGCCATTTTTATTTCATGCGCGTTCATCCCTCCCTTTTTAATTAGGTTTGTTCTACTTTCTACTTATAGCTTATATATAAGTTTTAACTTTTCTCAACCCTAGACTTTTGCCGCTGCTCTTCCTCTTCACGCTCTTAGCCTTCCATACTCATCTGAACCTCCACCCCCAACCTCAGTGCAAACCATAACCTCTTCTCAGAAACACACCAAACCGTAAGGCTCGGTTTGCTTCCAGTAAAACTGCCACCCGCAAAACCTATTCACGTGCCGCAACTCCACCAAACCCCGTCCGCGCCAGTAACACAGCCTCTCTCGGTCCACCACTTCAGCCGTGTGCCACCACCCACTTTAAGCAAACCACCACCCCAATTCATACTTTCAAAAAGCAGAACATCATACACCTGTTTTCTCAATCGAAACAGAGAGTCCTTGCCACTGGACAACCACACCTCGCGAGCCACCAAGCTGTCGCCACCGTGGAAGAGCCACCCACACGCACGGACATACAAGCCTCGAAAATCCTCTGTTTTAGTTGCCTAAAACAGAGCAGCGTCCAAGCTGCTGCAGTCACGCTCCACCGAGAGCTTCACCGCGCTGTGCCTCCCCAGAAACTGCCGGCGAGGACTTCCCATCACCCCGGTCTGCCGCACGTTGCCTCAGTTTTCCCTTGGTAAGCTCGCGCCACTTCCGGTTGAGGGTCCTTCCCTTTCGGTCTCTCCTTCATTCTCTCACCGTCCCACTCTCTCTCTCTCAGTTTCAGCTCTCTCTCCCCCTCTTCCCGTGCGACGCCGTCGAGGAAAGGCACCACCACCTCTGTCCAGCGTCTGTCGCACTCCCATGGTGTTGTTGCCTCGAGTTTCTTTCTCGTGAGTATGTCCCTACCGTCACTCGCATTTTTGTCTCTTCTGATTTTAGTTTTTGCTGTTAATAACAGTTACTTAAAAAGGAAATGGTGGTGGTCTCGAGTAACTGGTAGGAGAAGAATGTTTTTACCGTTTCGCCCTTTTGTTTAAAACATCAACTAAGTTGGTATTTTTTTTTAACTGAAATGTGTTTCGGATGAAGGGTAGTTATCTATTTATGTATTTTGTTGTTATGTTAAAATGAGTTTTGGGTTTAAGTCTCATAAAACATTATTTTTGTGTAGAAAATATTTTAACAATATTGTTAACAAAAACTCTAATTTTTTTAGAGAGGAGTTTTGCATGGCGTATTTTATAAGACTTTTAAAGTAGTCTAAATATTCTATTAATTTATAATATATTGTTGGTACTTTAGATATTTTTTTTAAGATTACTCTTTATTGAGTTCCACAAATGCCTAAATATTTGCTCGATTAAATCTCTTATTCGGTACGAATTTGACTAAGTGGATATTGGTGGTTTTAGATAATGGTGGTATTATAGGAATTATTAGAATTCTAGGTTTTGAGGATTTAAAATAGGTTCTTAGGTTCAAATATCGAAATACATGATTGATTGAAAATTTACAAAATTTGCGTGATTTTTATAGGTGACAATTAATATTTATTCGGCTTCGTTGAGGAATTTGAAAGATTAAAGAATCCAGGTAAACGGGGTCCCTATGCTAGATTTGCATAAAAATAAAATAGACTGAGGTTGATTTTTAAAAATATGCATGTTTTGTTATGAAAAGAGATTTGAAATACCTCAATTATATTTTTTTTGCATTACTCATGAGATTCTATTTAAAAATAAAGTATTTTCTGGCATGACTAGTGTAGACATGAGCTATTTTGCATTTTGTTTCTGAACTGTGCAAAAGAGAGCGAATATAAAAGTTTATGCATAAAATTATGTTTTGTGACTTTCTAAAAACTCTTTTCTGTTCTGAATATGTTCTGTACTCTGATATGATATGATTTCTGAAAACTCTGTTATGTTCTGAAAACGTTTTGTACCCTGATATGATGAAATTTCTAAAAGCTTTTGGCATGACATTCTGAATCGGGATGTGGTTTGTGGATGGTGACCTATTTGACCTACCACGGGTGCTAATAGTGGCTTCTGTTTGGGTTGGTACCAACTATTCTGTTTCTAGTGCACCCACTTTGGAAACAAAGTGATTTTCTGGTGGTCTTTCCTGTGTGCACACTCGGGGCTCCGAGAATAAATAAGGGGAAGATTCACATTCTGTTTCTGCTCGGTTAGCTACCGGGGTTTACACAACCCTACCACGGGAGTTAAACATGGCATCTGATGCGATATGATGCTCTGGTACGATGGTGGTCAGTTATGCTATGCCAAAAGAATTTGAATAAGAATATTTTTGAACTTTCGCTCTGATATTTTTATAACATGTTCTGACTCTGCATTCTGAAAATAAAAAGTGTTTTGTTCTGCATTATGAAATCTGTAAATGCTCATGTTTGCATACTAGTATATGTTTTCTGCTTACTGAATTGTTGATAACTCACCCCCGATCTCCATAATATGTTTCAGATAATTTTGATGCAACAACTGGAAATCAGGGATAGGAAATACTTGCAAATTTTGTGGATCATAGAAGACTATGTGCCCTAGGGTACAATGACTTTTGGAGAGTCTTTTGGTAGCGTTGATATTTTATGTGGCTTTGGTATGTTGAGGATTGGATATTTTTAGTCCTTGTGGAAAAGTTTATCTATATCAATGAGACACCACTGATGTGCCCTTATGTAGGAACATGGATATTTGTATTGAACAAATAGGTTAATGTGTTATGGAGATTTTGGTTTATTTTAAAAGTATTATTTGGAAATGATTTTTAGGTGATATGAGTTAACTCTCCGGACCTTCGGGGCCGGGGCGTTACACCATGCCTACCATATGAATGGTACGTGCATGTTTTCAAAGGATCTTCTACACGTACAATTTCTCTTTTGGAGAATGCCCTACATATTCTTTTTTCTTTTTTCCTATTGAAACAGAAAATAAAAGTTCACTTTAGATTTTGAACAATATCAATTTTAGAACTAAGACAGGAAAAGAAATAGACACATGAAATAATTTATAGGGCATGCATTTAGCACTATCTTGAGTAAATTAGCACAAAGATCAGAACATTAATATAATTATAGAGTCAACTTTATGTTCGCTCTAGGCTCAAGGTTTGAGTGAGGATTTTATGAGCTTAGTCTCCAGTTTTGAATTATCAAGGAATCTTCTTTTTAGATTTTTCATTTTTTTTTTCCATAGGATTTCTAATGCAGAGTGCATGGCTATCAAAGGCAAAAAGAGCTTAGAGGACAAGAATGATTTATAAAGAGGAGAAAATTATATAAGAATAGTAAAATCATAGTTCACTCGAGACTCACTGATATTTGGTTAGGGAATCAAGAAACAAGACTTTGCTAAATGTTCGCTACATGTTCTGAATGTTGCGTCAATTTGTATTAGAGCCAGATGCATTACTGGCACTAAAAGCTTGATTCAATTTTCTGGCATGGCTAGTCGAGAACATGTGTAAGCTTTTGATTTGCTAACACGTCATGTTTGTCACATGAAAAAAATGTTTGGTTAGCATTTTTTTTTATAGGAAATAGACTTCATTTCATCCATGAAGGAAGTTACAACTGTGACTAATCAATACAGAGAAAAACTCTGAATACAAGCCAAACTACACATCCATTGTACACCTCCCCGCACACAAATTTCTTTGCGATGAGCATTGTCTAAACTTCTAGAAACTCTCATAAGAGAGTATCACTCTATGTAGAAAATAGAGATAAAAACCATCCCCACCTCCAAAAGAGGAGGAGGGTATCCCAAACCACCCCATCCTCCAAGAAGGAGGGGTATCCAAACCACCCCATCCTCCAAAAAGGGGAGGGGTATCCAACCATCCTGCTATGAACATAAGTCCAATAGTCTATTTCTTTTATCCATCCCATCCTCCAAAAGAGAAGGGGTATCCAACCAAAACTACTATGGACATTAGTCCAATAGCCTATTAATTGTAGATGAACAAGAGTTATTAATTGCGATTTGTAAAAATTTTAGATACCAATATTGTGAATGTCAAAACCAAGTTGCAATTTGCAAACCGGCGAAACAAGTATTGAATTTGTAAATTACTCGTGTATTTTGCTTCCAATCCTTTTGAGAATTAATCTCCTTGTAAGTATCATGTTTTTAAGGAAGTGAATTTTATTATATATCTTTTCTATCTTTTATATTTATTCATGCATATGGTCGGTTATTATGATTATTACGATTATTAGCAAGTATGGACAAAAATGTTTTTAAAACACAACAAAAATTTGCGACATTCTTGATTCTTCCACTTCGACAAATTACAAGAGAATTTTTTATTTAAGATGGTCAACCATTAGAAGATGTTGTTAATACTTTAATATTTGTATTAACCAAGTATTTGGTTGGTGATCCTATTCAATTTAAAAAAAGAACTAGTGATTTGTTAATTAATTTAAGATGTTTGTTTCTATTACTCATAATTGGTATTTGAGACCCTTCAAAACATTCTCATATTAATATATTAAGTAAGACAGACTCACCTGTATTATCTAATTCTGAAATCAGTAATATTGAAAATCAATTTAAAAATTTAGATTTGCAAATAAATAAGATTAAAGGAGATCATGTTAATAGTTTTTCGACTGGGGATTCTAAATATCATGTTTCTATTACTCGTAATTAGTATATGAGACCCTTCAAAACAACCTCATATTAATGTATTAAGTAAGACATGAGACTCGCTTTTATTATCTGATTCTGAAATTAGTAATATTGAAAACCAATTTAAAAATTTAGATTTACAAATAAATAAGATTAGAGGAGATCATGTTAATAGTTTTTTGGCTAGGGATTCTAAACATCATGTTGGAGAAGAACAATTATTAATATAGGGTTGCTCTCATGTATATGGTTGGTTATACCACGTATTGTTATTATTGTTAAGCTATTATTAATATATATTATATTAGTAAACTATATAGTATATAGTAACTATAGTGTGTATATATATATATATATTATATTAGTATATACTATATCCATATCAAGAGACGACAAAATGATGGGTTAAACTTAGGAACATGATTTATAAAGCTCAAGGGTGCACGTCCTTTGAAAATAGAAGGGATTACACTAAGTTCTTCTTCTCTCAACTGCTTTCCGTTTCTAGAAAGCGAGTGAGGTGAAGCCGTTAGTCATCTTCCTCTTTGGAGGAATGGAGGATTTCTTTGCTTGCAATTGTGAGCAGAGTAATGTGATGGAGGATATGGAGGAGGTCTGGAGGAGGTTGAAGTTGAATGACGAAGAGGAGATTTCGATTGAAGTTCAGACGAATACGATAGGGTTGACAAAAGCAAAGGGCAAAATGAGTTTGGTTGGGAAGGTGTTATCGAATCGCAGGATTGGAAGGGAGGTAGTCAGATTAATGATGGGGAAGGTGTGGAAGGTAGGAAAACCACTCGAATTTCATGACATTGGGAGCAATTGTTTTGTCATTATGTTCATAAATCGCAGAGATAAGATGAGAGTTTTTAGTGATTGTCCATGGTTGTTTGACAACCATCTGTTTGTTCTAAAGGATTTTGATGGGGAAATGCAACCTAATAAGATTGACTTTGATCATGCATGTCTCTAGATATAGATGTTGAATTTACCTCTGAGTTACATGAACAAGGAAATGGGAGAGTTAATCTGGAGACCAATGGGGGAGGTGATGGAGGTAGATGTACAGGAAGATGGCTTGGCTTGGGGAAGGTGCTTAAGGGTGAGGGTGGAGTGCGATCTTAAAAGGCCTCTAGGCCGAAGAGAACTATTGTTGTGGATGGGAAGACTAGTTGGGTGCCATTCCAATATGAGAAGTTGCCTAGACTGTGTTTCAATTGTGGGAGGATTGTTCATGATAAGGAGGGTTGTAAGGAGAGGGATGGGAACTCGGATCAGTATGGTGTTTGGTTGAGAGCTTTACCTCAAATTAAGAAAGGTTCTACTAGAAGCAAAGATCAGAGAGGGGTGATCATAATGAGCAAAGATCAAGATCTAATAAAATGGAGAAGGGAGTAAAGTCACAAGGGGGAGGGATGGAGGATGTGATAGGGAAAGAAATGGAGGAGTCGAATGAAGGATTGAAAGTTCAACCTCAAGTGATGCTGTCTGTGGTGAATGAGGAGAGGTAAGATACTTATGCAGAAGGGAAGGAGATCCATAATGTTGAGGTTGAAAGTAAATTGCAGATGGAAGGGAGGAGTTCTAATATTGAGGTACAGATACAAGAGAATAAAAGATCTTCAAGGTGGAAGAGAAGGGCTCGGGCTAGGCCTGAACCAAGTAAGATTGCTAGTTCAATTACTGCTTTAAAAAGAAGCTTTAAACATGGGGAGGAAGGTGGTGAAGTGATGATGGAAGAGAAGAGGATGAGAGACAGTGCATGGTCTGTTTTGATGACAGGCTAGGGGTGGTGGGCAGCCACCACCTGGCATTATGAATCTTTTATGTTGGAACTGCCTAGGGCTTGTCAACCCTCGGATAGTTCAGGACCTTAGCCTTTTGGTTAAGGTTGTTTGTAAAACAAAAACTAGATCTCATAAAATTGATGGTTTACAGAGGAGATTGGGTATAGAGGGTGGTCTGGTGGTGGATTCTATGGGGAGGAAAGGTGGTCTAGTGTTGTTCTGGAAAGAGGAGAGAGGAGTTAAAGTGATTAATTACTCGAGTTGGCATATTATTGTGCTTGTAAAAGGTGATAGGAGGGATAGAGAGTGGACTTTTACTGGATTCTATGGGCATCCTGTTGCCGGAAAGAGATATCTATCTTGGAAATTGTTGAGGAAGTTGAAGCCATTAAATGATTCAGCTTGGTGTGTAGGGGGAGAGTTTAATGAAATTTTGTGGCAAGAGGAGAAGATGGGTGGTAAGAGGAGGGCTGAGAGTCAAATTAACCTGTTTAGAAAGGTGTTAGAGGATTGTGGTTTAGGGGATATTGGCTGCTGTGGGAAGGGATTTACCCGGTCAAGCAAGCATAGTGATCAGTCCTTCACAAAAGAGAGGCTTGATAGGTATGTGGTGAATGATAGATGGAGGTCTATGTTTAAGGAAAGGAAGGTTGAGGCCTTGATTGGTAGGTGTTCAGACCACTTACCCATATTACTCTCAGTGAGCAAAGAAGGATAGGAAGACAATTCCCATTTAGGTTTGAGGCTTGTTGGATAAAATAGGAAGAATGTGAAGAGGTGATAAAAAGCGGTTGGGAGATGGGACAATCAAGAGTAGAACCTTTTTCAGAAAATTCAGTCTAGACTCAAGATTTGCAGTGGTTCACTAACTACATGTTTTAAAGGGAGAGATAAGGAGAGAGGAAGGGAGATTGTACAAATTTTTGAGAAGTTCAAGAATATTCAGGAAAAGTTAAGTCGGCACAACATGGAGGAATTGAAAGCACTACAAGAGAGGGTGGGATGTCTACTGGAACAGGAAGATGTTAAATGGAAGTAGCGTGTAAAGAAGAACTGGTACAACTTGGGTGATAAAAATACTAGATTCTAACATGAGTGTGCAAATCAGAGGGAAAAAAGAAACAAGATTGTGGCTATTAAAGATGGTCAGGGTGTATTGAAGGAAAATGAGGAAGGTATTGCTGCTACATTCAAAGATCATTTTACTGAGATTTATGCTAGTTCTAATCCCTATGTTGAAGCTATTCAGGAGTGTATTGGGTCTGTGGAACCGAAGGTAATAGAATCTATGAATGATTTTCTGGAGACAAAAGGAGGAGGTTGAGGAGGCTTTGAGAATGATGGGAGCATTGAAGGCCCCGGGACCTGATGGTTATGGGGCATGTTTCTTTCAATCTTTTTGCCATGTGGTAGAAGATGATTTTTGCAGTGTAGTGTTGGGTTTCCTGAATGGTAGCAGTTTGCTTAATGCTATCAATAAAACTTTTATAGCTCTAATTCCTAAAGTAAATGAGCCTAGCAGTGTGAATGAGTTCAGGCCTATTAGTCTTTGCAATGTTTTCTATAAAATCATTACAAAGACTCTTGCAAATAGGCTTAAGAAGGTGTTGGATGATATTATTTCAAAATGCCAGAGTGCATTTATTCCTGGGAGGTTCATTTTAGACAATTTCATAGATGCTTATGAGATGTTGCACTCGATAAAATGCAGGCAAAGAGGGAGAGTTGGAAGTATGGAAGTTAAACTAGATATTTCAAAGGCCTATGATAAGGTGGAATGGGGGTTTTTGGAGGCTGTAATGAAGAAGATGGGTTTTGGAGAAAGGTGGACTGGACTGATTATGAAGTGCATTTCTTCAGTCTCATATGATATTCTTGTAAATGGTAAACCAGGTGATTTTATAAATTCAACAAGAGGATTAAGACAAGGAGATCCATTATGTCCTTATCTGTTCCTGATCTGTGCTGAGGGGCTAAGTGCTTTGCTTGAGCAAACCAAAGAAAGAGGTGAAGTAAAGGGAGTTGATGTGGCTCAAGGGGGGATGAAATTGACTCATCTGTTATTTGCAGATGATTGCTTAATATTTGGGAAAGCTTCATGGAAGGAATGGAAGAAAATCAGTGGGATTTTGGAGGTGTATGAGAAGGCATCGGGGCAGTGTTTGAATAAGCACAAAACAACTATTATGTTTAGTCCTACAGTTGGTGCTAAGGTAAGGGCAGACATCATCAAGGATTGTGGAGCTAGCAAAATAATTGTGAGAAGTATATTGGTTTGCCAATCATGGTTGGCAGGTCAAAATACCAATCATTCAGCAGCATTAAGGATCGAGTTTAGCAGAAATTGAGTAATTGGAAAAACCAATTTTTGTCTCCATCAGGAAAAGAAGTGCTTTTAAAGACAGTTATTCAAGCTATTCCAATATATTATATGAGTGTTTTCAAATTGCCAAAGAAGTTATGTCAGGAGATTGCATCTCATAAGGCCAAGTTATGGTGGGGCTTTAAGCATAAGGACAATAAAATTCAGTGGAGGAGTTGGGCAAAAATGGGAGTCTCTAAAGTTGAGGGGGGTTTGGGTTTTAGAGAGTTGGAAGCTTTCAATAAAGCTCTTCTGGCTAAGCAGTGTTGGAGGGTGGTGATGAACCCTCAATCTATGGCTGCAATGATACTAAAGGATAAATATTTTAAAAGATCTGAAATGTTGCATGCTTCTTTGGGTTTTAAACCTTTTGCTATATCGAGGAGCTTGTGGGATTCAATGGGATTATTGAAAGATGGTTTGGTATGGAGGGTGGGGGATGGGAAGACTATAAAGATTTGGAAGGACAGGTGGATTTCTAAGGCTGTAACTTTCAAGATACAATCTTCTGTGAATCTGTTACATGCTGAGGCAAGAGCTGTTTGCAATTGATGGAGGATGGAATGAGGAGTTAGTGAATCAAGTTTTTAATGAAGATGAAGCTGCTATAGTATATAGGCTACCTGTTAGCTTTTCAGGATTCCCTGATAAATAGATATGGGCTCATTCGAAGAGTGGTTTGTATAGTGTTAAAAGTGCTTATCATGCTGATATGAAGAGGAGAAGAAGGGTGAATGGGGATGTATCAGAAGAAGCTAAGGAGGCTTGGAGAAAGGTATGGAATCTGAACATTCTAGGGGTTGCAAAGGTATTTGTGTGGAAGGCTATTACTAATTGTCTACCAACAAAGAGGAACTTAATGAGAAGGAAAGTTCTAAAAGAGGCTTTATGCCCAGTCTGTAAGAGGATAGATGAGTCTGTTTGCCATGCGTTGTGGAGTTGTTGTGGAGCAAGTGATGTGTGGGCTTGTGAAAGAAGTCCAGTGCAGAAATGGCCTAGCTGTGAAAGAGATATGCTTGATCTCTGGTCAAAATGGAGTACAAAACTAGCTCAAGATTAGCTGGAAATAATGGCTGTGATTCTGAGAAGAGTGTGGCTAAGAAGGAATGGGGTGGTATTTGAAAATAGTTTTGAGGATCCTTCTGCTGTTTTTAATCAAGTTGTTGAGTGCTTGCTTGACTTTCAGCAAGCTCAGATTGGAAAGGGCACTAGTCAGAGATATGGATTTCAAACTAGTAGAACTATTAGATGGAAATCACCTGTGGGGGAGACTGTTAAAGTTAATTGGGATGCAGTATGGAAGATAAATGAATATAGATGTGGGATTGGGGTTGTAATTAGGGACAGCTGTGGAGAAGTACTGACCTCACTATGTTGTCCAAAACAAAATGTTGTTGATCCTCCTGTGGCTGAAATATATGCACTTTGGTGGGCAATGAAGCTTTGTGAAGAATTAAATTTCAGTATGGTGCAACTGGAGGGAGATGCTTTATTTGTGGTTCAAGCCGTGAATAATAATGCAGCTTCATGGGAGTGGAATGGCCAACTGATAGATGGATTGAAGATTGTTTTGAAGAACATAATGCATTGGGTAGTCTTGCATGTGAATAGAGCTTGTAATAGTGTTGCACATAGCCGTGCTAAAAGTGCTTTACATGTAAATGAAGAGATAGTGTGGATGGAGGACTATCCTCAAGAGATTAGAGAATTAGTAGAAGTTGATAAAGTTTGTAACTCAACTGATTCATGAATACAACATACAGATTTACTGATTCAAAAAAACAAAAAAGGGATTACACTAGATTTGCAAGCCTTAGAAGCTTGTATATAGTATTACTTTATTATTATTATTTCTAGGTTGTTTGCAAAATTAGTATCTATGTTTTCACATTTTTGCAATTTGAGATTCTGATTTTCAATTTTTAAAACATTGATAGAAACTTGTAATTCAATACTTACATTAAATTTATAGTTAAAAAGTAAACGGCGTGATTGACAAGTTGCGTCCGTATGCCATGTATCAATCTCTGATTGGCAGACATTGATATTGATGCTGTGTCAGCAAATCAAAGAGGCATGTTGTTAATTATTTAATAGAAAATTGCCCAAAATATCTGTATGAGAGTTTCTTATAGTTTATGTATCAATTTTTTTAAAGTTAAAAAATTGATATAACAAATTGTAAAAACGTAAACAGTTAAATACTAATTTTACAATTAACCCTGACTATTAGGGAAGTAAAAAAAAATTGAAAAATCGGTCGAACTGGACCGAACTAGTGATTTCGATCTGGTACAATACTAGTTCTTAATAGTATAAACCAGTCCTAAATTGATGCAGTACCCATTTTTATATTTTGAAAACTGATTTAAACCGATCCGGACCGGTATATATATTTATAATTTTTTATATTATATTACATATATTATATGTCAAATTTTTAATTAATATAACATGAGATTCTAATCTTATTATTCAAGTCTATTAATCTTATAATATAAAATTAATCTTATAATTTTTAATATAACATATAAATATTAATTTTATAAAATTAATATAACATAAAATTTTAATCTTAAACGTAAACATTAATATTAAGTTATTAATATAAACTTACTGTTAATATATATATATATATATCAATGATAATACATTTTTGGCATAATAAATTATAATATATATTCTTTCTGGAAATATATTTCTACACATTTGATCATATATACTCATATAAAAAGTCTATAACTTATATAGACTATAGTTAAATTCTATAGTACTATACTAGTATGTGTTAATTATAATAAAATAATGTACTTATACTATAATATAAATAGATTAATAGTTTAGTATATATAAACATTATATTATTACTAAAATAAATAATCTGTAAAATTGGAAAAACCGAACTAGATCGAATCGAAATCGAAAAAATCGAAAGTTCTGGTTCCGGTAGTAAATCGGTCTTGTATCGGTTCTTAAATTTTTAAAATCAGTGTATACTTCGGTTCTAAAAAACCGTACAAAACTATACCAGTTACACCCCTACTAACTATTAGAAAACAACTTAGAACACCTGTTTTGAGTCTATGACCATAGAGCAACCATGTTCTTAGATAAAATTATCATGATTTTATTATAATAGTTCTATTTTAAAAGATGACCGAAAAGAATTGTGATAAAGGTGGTGGAAGGATTGGCCTACGGGCCATCTGCTCATCTATGGGGAGACTTGAGAGTGCGGCCTATGGTAACCAAAAGTGGAAGACTACAATTGAGAGAGCACGGTGACTACAATGACAAATGGCAATGGAGAATGGAAGATGACACTTGAGATAGCGGCTTACAACAGCGACGATAACAACAACTAGCGATGGAGAGTTGAAGACGACACTTGAAAGAATGGCCTACGGCAACAGTGACTTGATCAGAGATGGCGATGGAAACTAGTAGAGTACTGAGATGAGAGATAAAGAGATAGTCGATGCAGAAATAGAGCCGAGAGAGTTAGAGAGGGGAAGCAAATCGTCAAGGGGGAGGGAAGAACTCTAACTAGGAACAAAAATAATGTCATTTAGGGAGTTTTAAAAAACTCAAAACGGTGTCGTTTAATATAACTTTTTTTTTTATTTTTTAATATATATATATATATAGGACAATACTACTCTGCCCCCAATACATACCTCTGGGCATGACTGCTAGGCATTCTGTCTTCTTTTTTAACATTATTTAAACATTTAAAAACACACAAATTCATTGTAATAACTTTTAAAAAAATTTAAAAATAAAATAAAATATACTAGCGATCAAACCCAGGGACAAACCTAGGGGACAAAGTAGCATTTTCCATTTCTAAATTCTAAGAAGTTAAGAACACTTCTGCCCAATAGTCAAACTCCAAGCCTGTGTTATTACTGACAAAAGATACTATTCCTGAACGAGAAATGATAGATCTAGTAGGAATGCCTAGTGTGTATTTGCATTCGGTTGGCCGCACTCCAGCTAGGGACTTGCATAGCATGGGCATGGAGCCTACCCGCACCAAGAAGGCAGGCAGGCGGTTTGGATCAATGTTTTGAATACCGTACCGGATGGCGTACTGGTCAAGGCACTAGAACAAAATATTTCGATACCGGTATTGTTTCGTATACCGTTTCGGGATAATCGATATATGAATAAATTATATATATAAATATATATAAAAATTATATTCCAAAATAATAGTCTATATACGAATAAATTATATATAAATACCTATATATATAAATTATATATAGTCTAATCTAAATTGGGGGTCAAAAAAATAAGCTTGTAGTTTGGAAAAATGAAAAAAAAAAGTAAAGGCCAAAATACAGGCCGGTACGAAACACATATGATACATGTACTGGCCACTGGGCCGGTACGGTACGAAATTAAAAACACTGGTTTGGATAGAAAAAAGAAAGAAAGCGGGTGCCAAGTGTGGATGCCCACCCACTCAAGATACACCCACCCGCATGCATATAATATAGGAAAATGCTAGCTTGCCTCATGTTTTTGTCTCTAGACTTGATCGCTCATGCATTTTAATTTTTTCCTTAATGGTTAGGAAAGTGACTACTAGTGTATTTTTATAATTTTTTTTAAATGTTTAAAGATCTTTCCAAAATGTATGAAAGAAACAGAAAAAAATAAGTGCAAATGCATTAGGGAGAACGCCTAGCGATATTTGCTGGGCGGCCGAGTAGCAAAATCCTAAAATATATATGGAAAATTCTAATTAGCTTCCTCAAGTATACAACTCAAACTTACGAGTGTATTTCGTTTCTAAATGTAGCCTTAGTTTTGCTACCATTGGATTCCTTGGAGGACTTGCTCTGTTTCATGTCTACCTAATTGCTATAAACCAGGTTTGTTTGGTTTAAGCCAAATTTACTTTAGTGGAAATGATCAACATATCATGAATTATTTCATGGTTAAAAAAAAAAGCTATAGCCAAATTTGTTGGAAGATATTTTTTTGTATATCGTTTTTTTCTCAATCTTTTTTACAAGTAATTTAAAATTGGACATAATTTTTCTCTATTCTTTTATATTTTGAATTAATGTCAATTTTAGTTTGATTTATAAATTTGGTTTAATTTAAAATGAGACATATTAGGTCACATTCTATATGAGGAGATATTATAAATATTAAATGATAAGAGTATATCAAGAGGATATCGCTGATATACTTGGCAAACAGATATGGGAGATCATTAAAGATCCTTCATCCTTAGTGGCTCGGATATATAAAACTAAATACTTCAAGGATGGTCAGTTTGTTGATGCTAAACTAGGGGTTTGCCCTTCTCAAATATGGAGAGGCTTATGGTCAGTCTTGGACCTCGTTAAGAGAGGTATGGTTTGGAGAGTGGGAAATGAGAAAAGTATTAAGGTGTGGAAGACAAATGGCTACAAAGTCCCTCTACTTTTCAAGTACAAACAGTGCCTAATAGAATTGATTCTGAGGCCACAGTTTCTATGCTCATAGATGAAGAGAGACAGGTTTGGAAGAAAGAGATGATTGACGAGGTGTTTAAACAAGGTGAAGCTAGATTAATTTGTAGTATTCCTATCAGCTCAAGAAATGCAGAGGACAAACTGGAGTTTTTCAAACAAGGGTGTCTTTTTAGTGAAGAGTGCCTATTTCTCTGATTTAGGTAATAAAAAAAAAAAGAACCATGGAGAGTCTTCAAGTGCAACCCAAGATAAGGTTCAATGGTATAGAATCTGGAAACTTAGTGTTATTGGAAAGGTGAAACAATTTATGCGGAAATTTTTAAATAACCTATTACCTACCAGACTTAATCTTGCTAAGAAAAAAATTTTAGATTCTTCTCAATGTTCGATCCCGAAAACCTAAACCACCATTGGTTTTGGAATCACCAAGTCTAGTCCAACTTCTCCAATGAATCCCTCTTCCTTTTTTTTTTGTGACTCCACCAAAATTTAGCAAGTAAAAATTCAATCTCCTTTAACAAAGTCCCAGGAAGTCTAAAAACACTCATTGTATAGGCAGGAATTGCTTGCAAAACACTTTTAATCAAAATTTCCTTACCTGCTGTAGATAGAAATGAAGTCTTCCAACTGTTTATCCTCCTCCAAATTTTCTCCTTTAAGCTCCTAAAGGTATTGTATTTTGACCTTCCCACCACAATTGAAAGACCCAAATATTTATTATAGTTATTACAAGAGACACCATGAGCATGTTGATTAATGAATTCCTTTGCTGCAGTACTGGTATTTGAGCTGAATAAGATAAAGGTCTTCTATTTATTAATAGTTTGCCCAGATGCTAGCTCATATTGTTGTAAGATGCACATAAGATTAAACCAATCCTCAATTCTTGTGCTGCAAAACACTACACAATCGTCAGTAAATAAAATGTGATTGATCCTTATGCCTCCCCTAGTTACTGCTACACCTTTAATCCTTCTATTCAATTCAGCTTGTTGCAGCAGAGAAGAAAGCTCTTCAGCACATAACAAGAATAAATATGGGGATAGAGGGTCCCCCTGTTTCAATCATCTAGAAGGTATAATAGTATCCCCTGGAGTCCCATTAACCAAGACTGAATAGCTGACAGATTTAATACAGGCCATTAAAAGGCTAATCCATCTCTCACTGAACCCCAATTTCCTTAACATGGCCTCTAAGAAACCCTATTCCACCCTATCGTATGCTGTAGACATATAAAGCTTTATAGCCATATTGCCTAACTTGCCATCTGTTTAGACTTCATAGAGTGAAGCACTTCATACGCCACCATAATATTATCAGTGATTAATCTTCCTGGAATGAATGCACTTTGGTTCCAGGAAATGATTTTTGTTAACACCTGCTTTAAACTATTAGCAAGAACTTTAGAAATCAACTTACATAGGACATTACATAAGTTGATTGGTCTAAATTGATGCATGTAGGTAGGGGAATTAACTTTAGGCACAAGTACAATGAAGGTATGATTTAAACCCAGCAGAAGGAGATGTGTGTGTTGGGGGTATGGAGATAGCCCTGTTAAGAAATGGAGTGGGAGTTATGCTGATTTCCCAAGTTTGTGGTCTGATTTTCTTGATAGATTCGATAGTGATAGGTTGGAGTTGATCTCTGATATTTGTTACAGACTCTGAACTAGAAGGAATCAATTTATTTTTGACAACCAGTTCACCGGTCCATCAATGGTGCTAAAGTCAGCAGCTTCTGATATAGAAATGTTCAAAGAGGCAAGAACTGCTGCAAGTATACAGGAAGATAATGGTTTTTCAAATCAGGCCGCAAGGCCTTCATGTGGTGCTAGAAGAGAATGGAAGGCTCCTACTCTAGGTTGGATGAAATTGAATCTAGATGCAGGTTTTGATAAGGTCCAGCAGAATATGGGCATTGGTATAGTCATTAGAGATTTATCAAGTGATGTACAAGTGATGCTTGCGGCTCCCAAATCCTTTGTTCCCACTGCATACCTAGCTGAGTGCTATGCTCTTCTAAGGGCTGTTTCTTTATGCCAGGAACTGGGTTTTGAATCAGTAGAATATGAAAGTAATGCTAAGAATGTAGTGGATGCAGTCAATGCAGATAACTCAAATTTTTCTTAGTCAAGATAGATTATTGAAGACATAAGGCACATAATGGCTTGGCATCAAACTTGAAAACTATATTTTATTAGAAGGGAAGGCAACAAAGCTGCCCATGTTAGCAAAGTATGCTTTGTCTCTAGAGAGTGAGTCAGTCTGGATGGAGGAGGGACCAAACGTGGTCCTTCCTAATATTGTTTACGATAATCTTGTAGTAATTGATTTATGAAATAAAGGTTATCTCTTTTTTTTTTTAAGAAAAAAGAAGAGGATATCGTTAATATTTGAGAAAATATATAAAATTTATTAAAAAATTAAGAGAAATGATAATTGCAGTCGTGAATGTGCAAGCGTCATGTAATCATTTAAAAAAAAATGAATAAATACAGGACCTACATGAAAAAATATTTATTTTTTAATAGTGGACACTATTTTTTTTTAAAATGATTTCACGGCGCTTGCATATTAGTATTACTAAAAAATTATTATTTATATAATATAAAAAAATAGATAAATTAATGTAGTATCACAAGAGTCTGTACGGACAGGAACAGAGTAGCAGCAATGGAAGCCGTAACAGGGCCATGGAAGCAGCTTCTTCTGAACGCATTGGAGTCGAACTCCCACCTCAGGCACTCGTCCTTCTTTCAACTTGTACGTTGATTTTTATTCTTTTATTTTCCTTTTTCAAGCCAAATTTTCTGCAATTGTTAATCTCGTCGATGTTGCCTTTTGCCGTGGTTTTTAGGCCACCGTGGGATTGAATGGGAGACCTTCGAATCGCACTGTGGTTTTCAGGTGATCTCAATCGTTCTCTGTTTCAATCAGTTGGAGTTATGATCTTTTTTTTTTTCTTGGTTGTTGGCTTTCAGAGGACTTGAAGAGAACACTGATAAGATCCAAATCCACACTGATTACCGAACTCATAAGGTTCTCATATTTTATTTTACTATCTATTTTATTTTTCTAGGCACTTATTTATATTGCTTCTTATCAAAGATTTCAACTCTTTTTACTTATAAAAAAAAAAAAAGGATTTCAACTCTTTTTTTTTTTGGGGGTTTTCAAAGTGCCTGGAATTTATATGGATTTGAGTGTGAGTTTGATTGAGAGTTAAGCTCCTGAGCTCCATTTTTGGCTTAAATTATGCAAATAGAAGTTCTCGTTTTGTTGCCATTTTCCATTCCAATTTGTTTTTCACCGCCCATCCAAAGCCTATGCAGTAGTTTTGTTGATATCAGTATTTCGCTTCATGCCCTTGTGTGTATATTTTCAGTATTCTAGTTTTGTGTTAATTGTGATATTGATCATTGGACTTCATTTTTCGGCTGGCAATGCAGATTGAAGAGCTTAGGCATTGCCCATATGCTGAGGTAATTATTCCCTAAGCTATCCTTCCAAATTTAGTGTTAAAAAAAATAACTTGCTTTTAATTTGTTTGTACTTCATCGCATCCACATTGACTGCTGAAGCTCCTTCCCTAGTGCGTTTATTTTGTGTTCTTAAGTTTATCATAAACCATATTTGATGTTAGATATGCTGGTATTTCACCGACTCTTGGGAGCAATTCCGGGTCAATGGAAAAATTGATATCCTCGATGAATCAAATCCCGATCTCAACAAGCTCCAGGTAAGACTGTAATCTTTTCATAATTTCAAGCTCATTGTAAATGACAGGTCTTGTAATTTCCATGATAGCATAGAGATTCTTGAATTCATCCTAGGTACAATACAATCTATATGATTTATTCCTCGCATTTTGTAATGTGCTCATCAAGTGTGTGCATTTGATGGTACATGCTGATGATAATGGCTTGCTAACTTATTACAAGGTTCAGATTGTGCTAGTTATGGATTTTATTATCACATACATCAGTGACCTGGTAACTTCCTTATTATCATGTTTAAGTATAATTTTGTTGTGGGGATTTGACCAGGTAAAATACATGTTTCTATTCACGGTTTCCGGGATTCCTCATCATAAAAAAAGTTTAATTTTGTCGTGTAAAGCTTTGTTTTGCAGCTGGTATCAACATTTGCATTTCACATTACATTTTTTGCTAACTGCTGATGTAAGATAAGACAGATAACCAATACTGTATCATCTTCAGATGTTAAAAAGGCTTCTAAACTTATAGTTGCTTTGAACTATGAGGTACTCAAATGTGCTCAATATTTTTAACTTCTCTTCACTAAACCTGAAAATTATGTGCTTACCACGTCTCTTTATGTTGTTAACTCTTGAAAGGACTGGTGAAAAGTAGGGAGATGAGTTGAAGTTGAATATAGAAGATCCCATCAAATATAACCTGTGTTTGGATATTGTGCTCTCAATCTTTGTATATTAAGGTTACAATTCAACAGAGTATCCTAGTTTAGAGTCTTTGTCTGAAGCATAATGCTAACGAAAGGTTTCTCAAGTAGATTCATATCAAATAGCATATGAAACATTGTGTTGTAGCTTATCTCATGCCTTACTAAATTGGGAAACCCTAAAAGCCTTTCTTCTCTCAGGCAAAAGAATGAAAAGTTAATCTAGGAAACAAACTACTTTAGTCGCAAAAGCTATACTGTCTTTGCTTGAGATTCACACTGGTCTTTACATGAGATAAACTCTGGGATAGCTTCTATCCTAAATAAAGGATAAACAGTTAATTGAGGAAAGGGCTTCTTAGGTCACAATATGTAATGACCCAGCCCAATAATCCTAAGGTCAGAATAATGATAATATTTCTTGGGCCCAAACTATATTTAATGAGCCATATTAGATAAGCCCACGAACGATAAATTATTGAGCTTGATTAGAAGTTTTTATTAGGCTCAATAACTAGGTTAAACCCCATTTATTATTTATTGAATGAGTTAGGCTCCTTTTTGAATTTTAAAGATCAACCATTAGAAGTTTATTTCAATTTAAAATATCATCGATTGAAATCCCCTACGCAGTCTCAGTGACTGCCAATCCTACATTGAATGAATTACTAGATCATGTTTTTAAATTCAAACTCTCTTCTTTAATCATCGCGACCAAGTCCAACTCGAACTCGTTGGCACCCTCTCCCATATCTCTCTATAAATATCTTCCATTCCTTGTGTTATTTGGCAAAACCATAAATCTCGGTAAGTGCAGTGGCCAAACCCAAGATACCAAGTCCATCACCGTGCGTGTCCCATGTTCACCACGCCAATAACCGACTGCCTCATTCCTCTCACCGCATCCCTCACGTTTTCTCTCTCCTTTTCTCTCACGTTTATTTTCTCTCAAGCTCTCAGTTAATCTATTTCTCTCTCTAGCTAGTGCCGAGCCCATGAAAGGAAATCAGTTGCGCCCCAAAAATATCGGATTAGCGTTACTGAGTAAGTAACTTTATCATAAATTAGGATTAGCATACTCTAGCTAGTTATATATATTATTATTAAAACCACTTCTTTTGAAGTCAATGTTTACGTACCACGCATGTCATGATATTTGTAAGTACGTCATTTATCATGTTTCATTCTACATATTATAGTTACGTATATATTATGCATCTCACATTACATAAGACATGTAAGTTTTCATAAGATCAAGTGTAAGATAAGCTCAAAACAGTTAATCAGATAGTTATTCAGATGCATGGTACCAATGCAATTTATGGATGGATGTGCAAGCCACGGATCTAAGCATGATCCACCATAGTACGCTTGTATACTATTAATGGTTCCCCTTGTGGCCACAAAATGTGGGGCCGATGCACAACCTTTTACACAGGGTTAAGTGCGTGGGCTAGTATGATAAGTATGACAAGTCAGATAAACCAAGATAAGTCATGCATATCATAAGGATATGTATGAATGATCATATTTTAATTCTCAGCATGAAGTATTTTATGAAAAACATTATGTTAAGTATGTTTACGTTATGATGGATTTCTTACTAAGTTTTCGACTCATTTCAGTTATTTTATATTTTTAAACCATCCCAGGTTAGAATATATATGAAGGTAGAGCTACCAGACGAGACTTGGTCCAGAGAGGCGTGACAATGGTCTAGATCATGTACATAGATTTTAAGTTATGATTTTTATGGCATGGACTTTGAGAAATTTTAATAAATGCTTCTACGTACTCTTTTTTATGATCTCAATCTTTCAATAAAGAATGATTTTATTTATAGAATTCTTGTACCTGACGCTTTCTTCAGAATAAAAGAAAATGTTTTTAAGTCAAGGTCAGTAGTAGTACTCCGGCTCCCATGATTTTCTAAAAAAAATGAAGTATTTCTTAATTGTGGGGAGTGGGGTGTTACAGTTGGTATCAGAGTCTAGGTTGAAAGATTCTGTAAACTTTTCAAAATAAAAAAGGAGAAAATTTTTTGTAAAAAAAAAATCTAGGCTAACATGTCCTGCTCTTCTGTAGTAAGTATCTTGGACTCATGCACCTACTACGTAAAAGAGTTGTAGAGCATGAGATATGGAAGTTTCTAAAGGCAAGGTTAGGAAGTTTTGCTTTTAAGATTAATGGTGCATATGTTCATTAGGAAATAGCCTTATAATTTGTGAAGTTTTATCTAAGGAAATTAGGAATGAATTTAGAGAATTTTTTAAGTCATGACATAGATTTATGTATGGCGTATGGTATTTCATGATTGGCGGTAAATATCTTATAGTAACATGATTTTATCGCCTAGCACGAGTTGTAAGATTTAGGATCTGAACTTTGAAGAGTCTTAGGTTACGATTTATTTAGGTTATTATTTTAAGTGGAGAATTTTATTATTATTATTTTATGTGGACAGTTTTATTTATGTGGAGAACGTTAGTTACTATTGTATGTGGAGTTAAGATAATTGTTGGGTGAATTTATCAATCCCATTGCTAAGGTTGATATTTGTTTATGCTTAAATTGAATTTGGATTATATGATGGTTCACACGTAGCATGCTAATGTGTACGCCTATAGAATTAGTGAGGCATCAGACCTAAATATGAGACGATCATAATTTTTTTATTATTAGGTTTGACTAATGATTGAGGAGTAAAGAGACATGAAAAACATGTGGGGGATAAATATGTAAGTTATTTGAGGTCTAATAAATTTCGAGGACGGAATTTTTATAAGGAGAGGAATTTGTAATGACCCGGCCCAATAATTCTAAGGTCAAAATATTGGTAATTTTTTTTGGGTCTAAATTATATTTAATGGGCCATATTGGATAAGCCTACAAGCGATAAATTATTGAGTTTGATTTGGAGTTTTAATTAGGTTCAATAACTAGGTTAAATCTCATTTATTCTTTATTGAATGAGTTAGACTCCTTTTAGAATTTAATGATCGGCCATTAGAAATTTATTTCAATTTAAAATCATCACTGATTGAAATCCCCTATGCAGTCTCAGTTACTGCCCATCCTACATTGTATGAACTACTAGATCATTTTTTAAATTCAAACTCTTTTCTTGAATTATCGCGATCAAGTCCAACTCGAACTTCTCGGCACCCTCTCCCAAATCTCTCTAAAAATATCTTCCCTTCCTTGTGTTATTTGGAAAAGAGTAATGTTAGATACAGTCGTAGAGTGCGCAAGCGCCGCATAGTCTGTTTGAAAAAAGGTGGGTCCACTATTAAAAAATTAGTTTTTTTCCTATGGGTCTTGTAGTTATTTACATTTTTTAAGAGATTGCACGGTGTTTGCACACTCCATGACTGCAAATATCATTTCTTTTTGGAAAAACCGTAAACCTCCATAAGTGTAGTGACCAAACCCAAGATACCCAATCCAACACCGTGTCTGTGCCATGTTCACCATGCCAATAGCCAACTGCCTCATTCCTCACACAGCATCCCTCACGTTTTCTCTCTCCTTCTCTCTCACGTTTGTTTTCTCTCAAGCTCTTGGTTAATCTATTTCTTTCTCTAGACGTGACAGTGGTGTAGATCATTTATAGAGATTTTAAGTTATGATTTTTATGGCACGGACTTGGAGAAATTTTAATAAATGCTTCAGCGCACTCTCTTATGATCTCAATATTTTAATAAAGAATGATTTTTTTTTAATAGCATCTTTGCACCTGATGTTTCATTCAGAATAAAAGAAAATATTTTTAAGTCAAGGTCAATAGTAGCACTCTGGCTCCCGTGATTTTCTAAAGAAAAATGACATCTTTCTTAATTGTGGGGAGCAGGGTGTTAACACAATATGCATGGTGTTTTCTTATAACATTCACACTGGAAATCTGGTTATTATTGGGTGGGAATAAGTTAATGGAAAGGGAAGGCTGAATATGGCTACAGTAAAGGTTGACAAGAAGTAAAAGTTTGAGGATAATGTGTCATTGTTAATTTACTTGTCAAGTATCAATATCCATTGGTTGTAAAAAGAGAAGGCCAGTTCGGCATTTAACAGATTTCAAGCTGCACAGTGATAAGCGTTCAGTTTAAATGGGCTGCCTTTAGAAAAGGTCTTCTAACATGCTGTGAAAGTGAAGGAAAAGAACTAACTGAAAGATGGNAATTATGTGCAGGTTGATTACTTGAATCTGAAGAGCAACCAGAGAATAAAATTTACATCTGGACTGAGTGTGAATGGAGAAAAGTGCTGGACTTCACAGAGGATCAATCCATAATCTATGCTTTGTAACTTTTGGAGTCCAATATGAAGCGTGGTTTCAATTTAGAAATCTTTTATGAAATTTGTTATAAAGATCTCTTTTTCATGATCCTTTACTAGTGCATTATATAAGTTTAGATTATAAGAATAAAATGGAGATACATTTTTGTATATATGACTTTTCATTGTGATTCTTTAGTCATGTCTACATCAAGCAGTACAATATATGACTAGTACTGAAACAGCTAAGACTTGTATTCTTACCTCTTTGATGAAGCCTTTGATTCAACATTTTGGTTGTCAACTAGCCTCCCATGCAAAGCATCTTGCCTAAATGAGCATCCCATTTCAACATTTGAAAGGACATGACTGGTGGAATACCTGTCGGACATTCCTAGAAGTGGTATCTTTCCTACCTTAGTTCGCGGAATACTCATTTGAGCAAGAGGCTTTTCTATGGAAGTTTAAATAAATGTCCCCTGCTGGGGCTATAAAATGACTGAACCTATATATAGCAGTGAATGTCACTTATCTGCCCAAATGTATGTTTTCCTGAGTGGTGGTTGTACCAGCCTTCCAATGTATGGATGGTAGGATTGTCGGATATGCTTTCTATGCTATGAAATATGACAGATTGTGCTGTTAGCTGAACTTGTTGCCTGAACAATATTTCCTGGTTTCCCTAATCACAATGCTATATATTACTTTTCACTATTTTCACTACTATTCAATATTCTATCATTACTTTTTCACTACTATTTACAGAATATCTGAAAATACCTCACTATCCAAACGCAACCTTAGTTTCCCCATTGAGAACTGTGTTTCTGCTGACGAGTTGCTAGAGGAATCCTAGGAAATATTAGTTGCTTTCAGTACAAATATTCTTTTACAGTCTACAGATAACTATAGTACTTCCCGAGTTTATTTTACTGAATTAAAGTACTACCCGTGCTTTAGTAATAGACTGATATTTTTCATTTTTGGTTAATCTGTTGGACTACATATAATTTACTGCTTTCTTTTGGTTCTCAATCTCTCTAGAAGAGTTTGAGACAAGTATGGTCTTGTGGTTTCTGTATAAAAATGAATGATGGTTCTGAATTTATTAGGCGGATGATACAACTTGAAACGCCCAGATCTGTGCTTTATCGATCATGTTATCTTGTGGCGGTGGGATGACAACTGATGCAAGATTATGCTTGGTAGAAGCTGGCCATGGGTGGCTTGATGCGATGCAACTACTGGAAACTAGATATTTTTAAGGTATGCATCAATCCCTATAAATTTACTAACCTTTCGGAGTAGTGATCCTAAATCTTCATTGTTATCAAATGGAAGTATACCATTTGACCCTCAACCATGGGTGGGTGCTACCCACCCTTCTTCATTTAGACTTTTGCCAATAAAAGGAAAAATCAGGTTCTTTGTCTTTTCCTTGACCTTCTGGCATGGGACAGATAATTAGCTAAAATTACCATGTTATATTTATCCTCTATTATATATCACGCCTACTCTTTTTTTTTTATTATTATTTTTAATAGTATTTAAAAACTTTGGCATTGGCCTTCCAATACGGATTGAAAGCTTATAAGTCATGCTCCGATGAAGTGCCTCACTGCCTGCTTTGGACAGGTGCCTTGGAGTTATTAGATTCTTGCGACTCTACTTTTGATATCTTTATATAAAATCTGGAGTATATAATACATGACTTATTCCCTATGTGATTTATGCTGTTTTACTGGCACTAGTGGTTTCTAATAATTTCAGGTACTCCCTAGGTGGTATCCTGTTGTTCAAATCGAGTCATTTTACGAAGTTCTTACTTTATCAAAGTCTATAATGAAAATTAGGTAGAGGGTACATTCGCTTACTGAACTTCTATAATGTGATTAATTTTAGGGCCTTTTCAGCTGCAGAATAGCTTCCAAGCGTTTCCCTCCCTCGTACACGCACCCCAACAGAAGTCTTCTATGTCTAGCTCTATCTCTCCTCAAAGCATCTTTGCATTTTGACTGTCGCGCCGTGTTCTGCTGTCTATGCCTGTCGCGCCCCCCTTTTTGCCAAAAGTTTCGTGCTTCCTTTTTTTGAGGGTTACCTTCCTATGCTCCATAGATTCTCAATAATTGTTCCAAGAGTTTTCTCAATAATTGTTCCAAGAGTTTTGCTACACACTGCCCACTGTTCAAAACACACTGCACACTTTGCTAACCTCGTTTTTTTTTTTCAAAAAACTGTCGGGAGCAGCCGCTAGCATGTTCACGCATCATCCAAAATACATCTTAAGTGTCAAAGTAAATTGACAAATTTATCCCTAAACAAATTGACAAAGTCCCCCTTCCCCCACCCGAATTTGAAAAGTTGAAAACACTCCATTGCTACCGGGGGTTGATCTGAGCTGCGATGGAGAGGGAGGAGGGAGTTGCCGTGACTTGGGTTTGGCGGTGGGGGTTGTTGGGAGGTCGTGCGGCTCGGTGGTGGTGGCTGGGCTGGCTTACGGTGGCAGGCGGTGGCATTTCGGGTCTAAATCCGTGTGAGACCCATTTCGGGAGTGGAGAGGACGCTGCGCATGGGGGTTGCGCATGGAGGCTCGAAGGTGGCTGGAGGGTTGCGGTGTGAGGGAGAGCCAGTGAGGTGGTCGGTGGTGCTGCTGGGTGGCCGACAGCGGCGGAGAGAGGCCGAACGCAATTCGGTTGCTTGGAGAGGAAGGAGTACGCGGCGAGGCGAGGGAGGAGTACACGAGCATCAGCGGTACCGACGGTGGGGCTGGAGGCTGACAATGGTGGTGGTGGTGGCCAGTGACTGCAGGTGGCGCAAGGCGGGGTTGGGTGGGCTGAGAGAGGGNGGGGTGAGACAGGGTCGGTTTTGGATTTTAAAAATTAAAAAAAAAAAATGTCACGTGTGCTACGAATCAGCCGTGAACAGGGGCTGATCCGTAGCACAGCTCTTTTTTTTCTCTTGACTCTAACCTAAATGTGCGTCTCTTCTTCTCTCAAAACAGTCCCAATGAGTGGCGAGACCCACAACCGCCCATTATTTTATAAGCCAAAGCAAAAGGGAAAAAGCAAAAGAGCAGATTGGGGAGGGAGGGAGAAAATATCCTCGTGGATGAAAAGGAGAGTTTTCACTAAGAGAGGGAGATAGAATAATGGGGAGGGAGGGAGGGAGGAGAACTAAATGAAATTGTGAGTTGGCAAAAAGAACCGGGTTGGTTTTGGGTGTGCGGTGTGCTTTTATTATACCGGCTGCAAATAAGATTTTTCCTTCCTTACTGGTGTTCCAAATATAGATTAGTTACAATGCACACCCTTAGGGCTATACACCGATGGGCTCGGTGTCGGTTTCGGCGTAAAACTAAGACACTACTGACGTCTGCCATGGGTCTATTGAACCGGCCGAAACTGTGGGTTTGGGAAGAGAAAACCGATCATATCAGTCTCGATGTGCTTCGGCGCGGTCTTCGGTCTATCGTCGGCGTGTTTTGTGAAGGAGGAGGAAATGAGGAAGAACGAAGAAGCATCGCGCCGTCGCTGTCATGGAAGAAGAAGAGAGTTGCAGAGACTAGAGAGGAAGAAGACGACGCGGGGAAGAAGAAGAAGGGTGTGGGGGAGTTATTAATTCATTTTGAAACGGCGCCGTTATATTATAATTTTTTTTTTTTACTTTTAGGCTCTAAAACGACGCCGTTTTATATACATATAGTCAAAAAAATAATTAAATAGATCGGATCGGCAGGTTCAGCGGTTTTCTAGGGGTTCAAACCGACGCCGAATCGCTGATATCAGTTTTCCTTTAATTCCTCTCGACCGCCGACCGGTTCTTTGCCGGTTCCGTGCTCCAGCAGTCGGTATGAACAGTTCACGGCCGGTTCTGGTGGTTCCTGTACAGCCTTACACACCCTAGGTGATTCCTGTACAGCCTTACACACCCTAGTGCTGATGGACTTCATTCCTTCAGTTCAAAACGGTCTTTATAATAATATCTTTTATGATTTATTTTTATTTTCTCATTGTAATGTTTGATTTTGATGTTTGTCAGGGTATCCCCTTCGCCATTATACCTTTTAATTAATCTAATTTGCCTACATATGAAAAAAGAAGTGTGAACATGATGAGGTGGCATGTGATGCTTATGAAAAGAATGTTTCCAACTATTAGGGTGCAATATTTTTGTTCAATGATCAAAATTATGTCCTGACTGGACTATTCACGCCCTTGAACATTAGTAATGACGTCAAGCTATTCCACTATTTTTGAGGAGGATGGTGACTGTAAGTAATTCGGTCCGGACCGATAAAATTGATCGATTTTTTGGTCTAGACCGGATTATAGACCGATCGGTCTCGGTCCCAAAATATGTAGACCGATGACATTCTGCACGGTCCTAGGGTCTATAAATTTTAGACCGGACCAGATCGAATTGGACCGAACTCCTATATATTTTTTAAAAATATTTTTAAAAATTTAATATATTATTTTTATATAGTAATTATATAAGTTAATGATGTAATTTTCATTTAATTTATTATCATTGATCATATAAAATATAAAATAATATAAGCTATCAATTAATAATAAATCATAAATAATGTGATAATTTATGTTATTATATGTAAATAGTTAATACATCATACATACTCTACTATTTACACTTAATTAAAATAATTAGGTAATTTTTTTTAAATAGTTAAGTTGCAAGCAAGTATGAATAATCTATGTACAATGAAATTATTTTATAGTCATTAACATTGGCTCGAGCGGGGTGTTGAGCGTGGTTCGAGTGAATATTGGAGTTTGTATCTCATTCGGGCCCATTGTCGTGCGAAACTTGAACGAACTCATGGGTTGAGTTTTGCTCGAGCCCACTGTCGAGCACATCTCGAGCGAACTCACGTTTAGAGCTTCGCTCAAGCTACAGTCGAGCGAACTCATTGTTTTCTCGATTTTTCAGCTCCAAAACCAGTCTCCACCCCAACAATTAATAATTATGCATACTAAAGAGTAAAGTCTAAGTTAGTAAGTGATACTATCAACATCATAAATATAATCATAGTAAAATATTTTTTTAATGAATTAGTTACATAATTTACATTAATAATTCATTTAATTTTAATTTAGTAATTTCAATAACTTTTTTTATTAATTTATTTGAAAAAAAAGATGAAAAAATAATAAAATAATTAAGTCGAACCGAATGGACTTGACCAGACCGGACAGATAGCTACCGGTCTGGTTCGAGAAAAATGATGGACCAGAAAACTTCATTCCATCGCCGGATCAGACTGAATCAATTTACACCTAATCTAGTGATGAGAAAGTATCAGCATAGACCCCTTTGTTAGGCCTCCATTTATTTTAAAAGTTGTCCCAAAAGTAATTAGTTGATTGAAGTAAATTTAATTATTTAACTTAATCTTAACACTTTCTATGTATGAACTAGACTTCTCCTTAATAAGTAGGACAATGATATACCTATAACTATTTTATAACTTATTTTACGATCAACCAATGTACTTGTCCCAATTCTTTTAAAATAATTCAGATTTTACATAATTACTGTCAATTTAAAATGAAGTTTTAAAATATCTGTAAAAATTTGTAAGTATCTCGTTTTCTAAATAAATGGATTCAATATGTAGAATATTTAATTAAATTCGATAGATTATAGGGTTAGAGTTCGAACTTTGACTTTTGATACTATGCTAAATAATCATGTCTCAAAAACTTATATTAACAAGAATGGATAAATTTAATTATTTATATTATATTCTAACACTTTCGATCTATCAGCATAGTGATGCTTGGTGAAAAATAATGCTAACAAATTAGAGTTGTGTTTCAAGCTTCATATACTTAAAAGTTTTGTGTACAGCTTGAAGAATTTCTAGATTAGGCTATTACTGTAGAGGAGATCATTAGATTTAGTCTCCAATAATAGAAAAGTTCTTCTAGTTGCTATCATTTCGAGATGAGCTGCAAATTGGTGACAACAATTGAAGTAAACTTGGGTTCAACAATATTAGAAGGAGACGAGTGAGGCAACAGTTCCATTATTCTTTGAATATCTTTGGTCATGTTAATATATTTAAGGCACATTAAAGGACTTTCCTTGTGTGTTTGACAATAAATATAATTTTCATATGAAGAGTTTTATTTTTTTATTTATTTTTTTTACCATATCAAGTCATGTCTATTATAAATGAGTTTATCTATATATAAAGAACCCTATAAAAAAGTAAATAAAATAGTTAAATAAATTATTATGTCAAGAAATTTCGTGTTGTATGAAAATCTGGTGGTTCGATGCCCTCGAACTTGTCACCCTCTCTCTATTTCTCAGCCTATAAGAAAATGAGCCCAAAACCCCTAATACTATTGGCTAGCTCCATACCAAAGTGATATTAGAGCTTGGTCGTAAAGGACAGGGTGCAACGACATGAAGTTGGGAAGCATCAAGTCAAGGACAAAATCAATGAGATTTTTTATTTTACTTGTTCTCATGTAGAGCATGAGGAATCCTTTAATGTTCCAACACAACAAGAGACATGAGTACCACTAATCAGTCCCAACACAATGAGGAGGCCGTAGTGATTTTCCTCACTACAATAGAGAGGAAAAGATCCTACAAGTTGGTTGTCAAGGTTAGCCAATTTGCATATTGAAATAGATTATGGACTATGACAGTGGCTTCAAGGGAAAAATTAGGAGTTTGGGGCACTGTCACAAAGTAGATTTGGCGATGTAGAAGCTGGAATTTAAAATTGGACATTGCCATTACCTATTATAAGCTATGAGTAGGTGCTAGGTGTACAGTGGCTTAAAAGGTTGGACTCTAGTTTAATGAGTAATGCTACTCATCCATCATCCATTTTACTATCATCCTCTCATCATCTCATGATGTGGTATTAAATGATTGGAGACTATTTACTATGTTTCACTTGTGGACCTATCATTTTATGTGATTTGCAAAATTAGTAACTAGATTTTTATGTTTTTGCAATTCGAGACCTCAATTTTCAAATTTCGCAAAATCGATTTTTAAGTTTTCACAATTTTGCAATTCATGACCTTCATCGATCTCTCAGTAGAAAATTAAATAAAAAAGTTTTTAAGTCCTATGAAAGTAAACTATTGTCTTAAAATATTTAACTTTATATGAAAATCTGGAGGTCTAGCTCCCTCGATGTAGCCATTTCCATACTTTTTTTTTTCTTCAAACACTAATACCACTAGTTTCATACCCTAAACAGCGCATCCCACAATCATATTAGGGTTCCAACCTATACAGAATAGAAGCAAATGTACAAACCCAATAGGGATGCTTTGATTGGTACCAGCCATAGTGCTTAATTTAAATGTGGTGAATTGGGTCATTGGATGATTGAGTCTAAGATGAACAGTAGGTAAAGAGGTTACTCATGGAATAGAAGAGACTATGGTGGATGTAGAGCAAAGTGAGGAGGAGCTTGTCCATGCATGGAGATGATGCTACTCTGGTTCTGGTCAAATGGGCATGCTGAACACCTTGAAGTTGGATGGGGATTATTTGCATTGTAAACATATTTTTCAATCCACATTTTTTTGTTGCAAAATAAAACGGATAGGAGGGATCAATCAGAGATGCGTAGTTTTTCTATTTGAGTGTAACCATAGTAATACCCTACCTGTTAGGAACTAGACGATCAATTTAGACAACAGGAAGCTGCAAGCGCTCTCTCAATTTGAGTTTGAGCCATAACTTAGAATTTAATGTTACAAGGATTCAATTGAATCTTTAGACGGCCAATACTAGTAGTCTATAGTGAATTTATATTCAGATTTGAACCCAAGACCTAGTGCATGTCAAAATAATTTAGAGTGACAAAAGAACCATTAAGCCACCACCCCTGATGGTTTTTCCAATCCACTTTTATATTAGGGATATAAGGCCTATGGGATTGAGATGGTCTTTGGAAGTTTAAAAAATGGGATTTCTGAAGAAGTTGCCAAGAGACTGGTATTTCAAGCGAAATAGATTCTTGACTTAATAGATTAGAATGACTAAGGAATGGAAATAAAATATCAGTCTTCAGGGGTTGATTAATATCTATTTTCATGGCTCAAAGTATGAGGATAGTGTGTGGTGTGATGTAGTTGCAATGGATGCTCGTCATCTTTGTTTCTATAGACCTATTAGTATGATAGAGTGGCCATTCATGATGGTAAGCAAAAGCATCTACAACTTTGCTCTTTAAAAGGTAGAGATAGTTCAAGCCAGATCATTGGGGGAAGGTGAAGGAGCTCTAAGCAAAGGAGATTGTAGATGAGACAGTGTAGGAGTTGTATTCGTTTTGAAAGGATAGTAGCATATATAGGCATATATGAAGGCTTTCAGCCTTTAAGGGACATACAACACAAGAACTACTTGGTGTCTAGTCCATCTTGACTAAATGCTCACACTTCGTCCTTCAGCATTACATAGCATAAGGAGCTTAGGAGCCAGGCAAAGAATTTGATGGCAAAGATGATTTTCCAATGAATAATTCTATTTGAAGGTATTTACATCACAAACTAACTATATAACATAATTTGAAAGATAAATTTTAAAATTTAAATTTTATAAATTAAATTATACCATATTGATGACGTGAGAAAGACTCGATCTTTCAGCATTACCTATTTTGCTCACATCTCAAATGGATGGGAGGATGCCTATAGACAACCCGTCTATGACAAACATCAGATCCCATCGAATCCACTTGACAGAGTTTTAGGGGTTGGGAGAGTTACATTGGAAATCATTTTAAAAGTATTTAAAATATAAGACAGTAATTTTAAAAAAAATATTAAAAATACCCAAGAAATGTTTATAAAAGAATTTAAAACCTAGCATAAATAAAAATAACACAAATGACAAATTAACTAAAATCCTAAAAACTAAACAAACCATATTAAAAAACTAAAACTAAACATAATGAGCCTTTTTCTTTTTTTTGGTTTGACATATGACAAATCAACGCAAACTGCCTTTTTTTTTATTATTTTTTTTACATTCTTAATTCTTTTTAAAAAAAATTTACAATATCAATAAAAAACACTTAGTTAATTAAAAAAAAAAAAAAAAACTATCGGGAGAAATGCTCTGACCCAGTGTCGGGATCCAAGCATTTCTCAAGACCGAAGGGATCTGCCCTCTGGCGATGGGGCCTTGAGCACCCTTCCCAATTGAGGGGGATCCCAACCCAGGCGTGCCATAGGCAGGATACCAGGGAATGTTTGGGTGGAGTGGGGTCCTCCTGACCATGGGATGGATCCCTTTCCTCTCTCTTCAACTTCTGTTTTAGTATTTTTAAATTTTGTTAAAACCTAAGTTATAAGTTTATTTTATTTTTATATTTTTGGGTTTAATTTTTTTTTCTACTTTTTCTTTAGTTATATAGCTAAGTTTGTTTTTCTTCTTTAATTTATAAGTTTATTATTTTCACTGTTGCTTTTGTTGTTAATTTTTTCATTTATTATGTTGTTTTCTTGATGTTAGTTTATTTTTATTGTGAAAAAAGATGACATATAAAGTAAAATTAAATACAAACAAATCAATCACACGACACAAAAATAATGTGGTTCAGCAACATGTCTATGTTCACAGAGCTGCAGAAGATTTTATTGCACTAAAAAATTAAAAAATATATTTTGGGACCAAATCTCACTGTTCAGAACACTCTAAACACATATACTATTCATTAAGTATATATTTATAGTGTCAATTGACGAAAAACCTAATTTTTACTTTTTTGCATTATTTACTCGAACGAACTCTTTGTCCGACTTTCAATCGAGCAACGTGTCGAGCGAGTTTCAAGTGAACTATTTGTCTGAGTTTCGCTCGAACAACTTGTCGCACGAATATCGAGTGAACTTTCTACTGGTGCTTTCTCTCGTCGCAAATGTTGCCCTCGGACCCCTACGAGACTTTGGCCGATAAAGCAAAACGCATTCTTGTCGGGTTGGGTCATCAAATCGGACTGACATACTAACAAACCACACTCCACAAACCCAACAATTTTTCCTTTGGTTCTTCTTTTTAGTATTATCAAAATTTTAGGTTATTTTCATGTTAGTTATTTTGAAATCTCCGTTTTTATAAATTATGTGGTATTTTTAATACTCTTCTTTAAAATTAATTTCAATAAATATATATTTTTTATTTTTTAATAATATTGTTGGCGTGACATAATTAATGATGCCACGTGTTAGATAGTCAGAAGCTGACACACGGTACCCCTTTTACATATGGAAATTTTCCTTTAGTTTTCTATTAAGAAATAAATGGATAAACTAAAACAAGAGTTTGTTTTTTTTAATCAAAAGAAGTAATGTGTCAAACTTAAAAGCTGAGGAAATCTTTTGCAACAAGTGAAAATACAGAGACTGATTTTGCAATTAACCAAAAATCTTATTCAAACAAAATTTCAAATCTACCTACTCGCTTTTACAAACCCCAAATACAAAGCATATCTTAAGAAATCTTTATAAATCTTTATCCAAACAGTTTTTCATTTTCCTTTCAAACTTTCACAAAACCTAATACAAAACACATCTCAGTTTAAAAGAAAAAAAAAATCAATTTTTACTAACCAAACATGTCCGAAGAGTTCAATTCCTAAGGCCTGATCAATTTTGGGTCATGCAGTAAACCCCGAGCAAGGGAGGCTGAGAAGACGTGTGACACATCAGAGTGTTGAAGCCATCTCTCTAAAATTAACCTAATCTGCGTCATGCATGATACGACTTAGGTCTCGTTTCACTTTCACAAAAATTTTCATCTCATCCAATCATTATAATTTTTTCAAATTCTCATATAAAATAAAATAAACAATTCATTTTTTCAAATTTTAAAATAATAATAATATTAAAAAAATATATTTTAGTAATATTTTATTCAACTTTCAACTTTTATTTTAACTCATTTCATTGTGAAAACAAACGAGGCCTTAGGCTCCTACAAATTAATGTTCTTTAGTTGGGAGTTGTTGCCCCCATGACAATTAATATTGCCAAAGTAGAGACAGCAAAGATTCCAGTCAAATGCTAATTGCTTCAATCTCTTAACTACTAATTAATCAGCATTATTCCAAGCCTGATGCTGAGCGATGGATTACAAGTGCAATGGATTACTAGTTACTACTAACTATACAACTATTTTTTTTTTTTTAATGTTAGAATTTAGAATTTTTCATAATGGTCTTTCATTTAAAACAGAGTTGTAATGTACATCATTGCTCAAAGAACAAAAGGAAAATTAACTTTTGCAGTTTTATTGATCATCAAATTAATCTGTTTGCTCTTTGATCAGAACCACAATTACATGTTCTAAAAGAAATGGATCAAACTTGCACACATTACACAACAGTTGATTGATTAGTGAGATTTCTGAATTATCTAAATGCAGTTTAGCACCGAGGCAGGTCTGCCGGAGGGTGAGGAAGTGTCTCCAGATTTCCTTTCCCATTCTTCACGATGAAAGCTGTGCCTAATCCCCACGACTGATGTACATCTAAGTGACAATGCATGAACCAAACCCCTGCAAAAAGTTGTACCCACACACACACACATATATATTTATTTAATATTAATTAAAAAATAAAAATAAAAATAAAAGAGAGAAGAAAAACCGACAATCTTTACCTGGATTGTCAGAGACAAATCTAATTGCAGTCCATCCACCTACAGGAACTCCAATGGTGTTCATGTAAGGTGGATCAACCAAGTTGAAATTTGCAGTTTGTGGATCATAGTTCCCACTGCCATACCCTACAACATAGAAGCTAAAGCCATGGAGATGAATTGGGTGGTTCTCAGTGGTGACTGTCCCAGTGTCCTGCAAAATCAGCTGCACTCTGGTCCCATATTCCAGGACCATGACCCTAGTCCCATTCAAGGACTGTGTGTTGTTGGGAATATTATTAGGTGCTCCATTTACAAAGTCATAGTACTCTATGGGTACCCCAGGAAAGTCGTCAGTAAAAGAACCATTAATCTTTCTATAGTAAGCTTCCAAAAGCGAAATCTTGGGCTTTATAAAGCTTATGTTGTTCATGGATGCCGCCATGACCCCATTGTTAAGGCCTTGACAATTTTGCTTGGGTGTCTTGGAATGACATCTTTGGACATTTAGTCCAATGGTGATGAATAAGTTTGTGTCAATTTCTTTAGGAACATTCACCTTATTCAGGCTCCTTAGCCCATCCATGACAGTCTTGACAGCAAGATTGTCACCCACTCTTGGGAGTTGAGCAGGTAAAAAAACACTATTAGTTACAGCACCCGAGTATTGGAAATGGGCAATGGCTAATATATTTTGGAATGCAGCACCTTTTGCAGAACTGTAGGGCCCCATGGCCATGGAATACTTTTCTATTGGCTGATCTGCAGTGACAAGGACGTTTATGGTCTGGCCTGGTCCAAGCATCACACGGTCTGTGGTGAATGGCTTTGTGTATTCAGCATCAGCTTCAACAATGGTTAGTTTGTGATTAGCAATTGCAAAAAAGTTCTCCGAGTTTAAGCCTGCGTTAATCAGCCTTAACAGATACGTCTTCCCGGGAACCACGTCGATCTTATACACATCTGAAATATAATTCAGCATTCATATTCTTTGATCAGATCATAAGGAAAGAGAATTATGATTTATGCATATATATATATATATATATAGGTGTATACGCACATATATCTAGCTAACCACAAATTTGATAGATTAAATTATGGTGTGTCGCATAAGGTCTAGCTTTATGTCCTCTCACTTGGTCACAATCATATAGGTCAAAAGAAAAAAAAAAAAAAAGCAATAATAAAAGTTGATTTACTTTTTTCTGCTATATATTGTGTGTCGTGAGATACTTATACATTATCTATGCGTGAAAGAGTTATGCTATTTACTTATTGATGGGTATAAAGCACACCACTTATTAGGTAAGTATTCATTACAATTATAAAAAAGAAAGTCAAAACGCCAATATCTTTGTATACTAACTAACGTGATCATGAGCTTTCATGACATCTTCTGTATGTTTAGTATGCAGAAATGCTTTGGGACCAAATTTGGATCCCGTATAAGTTTTTTTTTTTTATACTTAGTGATTAAAGAAGTGTTTTTTAATGATGTTGTGAATTTTTTATTTTTTTTAAAAGTGTTTACGATGATTAAAAAATTACATGAAAAAAAGAAAATAAAAATAAAAAACTGAAATGCACTATTCGGTGACTATATTCGGGACACTATTTCGGTGATTGTAGCACCGCTCGTTTAGTATGCGAATATAAAGTGGTTGCAAACAGATTTTAAACAGTGTGTAAGTGACACTAAATTCTGTTTAAAAAGCTAGTTATAAGTGAATTAATTATATGATTACTATTCAAAACTTTGAGTACCATTGTTGGAGCAATTGTAGTTTGGGCCAGGGTGACCATTAATTGTATAAGCATCTGCCACCGGAGGACTTCCCCCGCTTGCTGTGGTGTTGCGCTCAAGTTCTACCACGTCCTGATTCCAATATTCCCCTAATGTTCATATTAATTCCAAAGCACGTTATCCATACATACCAAATAAGAATCAGAAGCAAGTTTCATTCAACACCAAAACAAAAAGACAAAAAAATGGCTCTGAGAATATTGTGTTAGAAGATCTAATTACCTAGGATTATGATATGCTCCTCATACGGGTCCTTAAATGGGAAAGGAACCCCAGTTTTAGGATATACCACGAAAGCACCATAAACTGTAGCCCTGAGCCAAGAAACATGAGCGTGCCAGAAAAAGGTTCCCTTTTGCTGCACCAATGTGAACTCATACGTGAAAGACTGTCCAGCCTGAATTGGACATTGTGTAATGTACGAAGGCCCATCGAACCAGCAGGATAGTCTTTGTCTTATTCCGTGCCTTAATTGTTAGATTATTATATAGAGCCAAAGAAAACGAAGGAAGATTCATATAAATCAGCACTGATATAATATACGGGACGTACTGTCTTTAAAAGGTGCGGTTGCCATTTTTTGAAATTGAGGGGAAAGCATTAGGGTTTTTACCAGTGGATTGTAGTGTTGTATGGTGTCTCATTGGTAATTTTGACAATAATTCTATCATCTTCTTGGGCATATATCACTGGTCCTGGAAATATTCTGTTCACCGTGACGATGTTCCTGGTGTTGCAAAGTTTTGTGATTCTCATGCTTTGAACCTGTATACAATGTGTATGTCATTAAAAGTTACCTTCAATAAAAAACCAGCCCGAAAGTATATATAGAGAGAAGAACACATAAACAATGAAGTCTGAAGCAGGAGATCACGATCGATGAAGTGTGTGTGTAGCAATATATAGTACTGGCAGTGACCTTGAAATCATAGAACCTGGTTGAGCATCCACTAGGCCATTGTGCCGTGACATGCACAATGTAAGAATAAGATACCAAGCTTAACCATAGCATAAGTACTGAAGTGGCTAAGTTGGCCATTTTTCCACACGCGAGAGAGAGAGAGAGAGAGAGAGAGAGATGGATTGAAGAGCTAGATGAGGGGGAGTGAAGAGGTGCCTTTATTTATTATTGAGAGTGCAAATGTTGTCTTATTTTATTTATTCACAGGGGTTTTGCATAGTAATTGTATAATGTTTTTCAGCTTTCATGATTCCTCTAACATGGATTGGTGATAATAAGTGTTGGGGGCGAGATTATATAATGTGAAACCCTATGTGGGGAAGGCTCTCTCTCTCTCTCTCTCTCTCTCTCTCTGGTATTATCTTCTTTTCCTTTCTGACACATTTTCCCTGAGAAATCATATCATTTGACTGATAAAATAAGCACACCAGCTTCTTATTAAGACTATGTCAAAAGCCCACCATGACAGCTACATGCCCTGTTCTCTTTGTAACCAACTTAATAATTATACTACATGCATAATCCTTTTCCTTTACTTTTATTTCTTCGAAAAAATAGACATTCATGTATACTGTAATTATATATTTTTCATGAAAACTATGACCTTGATCGACAGAACCTGATTTTCAAACTACAAAACTCAGCTGCTGCACCTTTAGTTTTTCGTATTTGGTTACCAACCCTGATAATTCCAATCCAAATGAGACATAATATTAGGGTAACCATGATGGCACGCTCTTTAATGTCTTGACATTTCTACTGATCTGGAGCAGTTCACTTTTGTTTCTTTGTGTCTTTGTGTAGAGAGAGATCACGAGATATGAAGGGTCGATAAAAGCATTGAAAAGACTGAGACTAAGACACCCCCCTAAAAAACGAACGATCTTTTATTTTTACTTTATGCACATAGTACTCATATGAGGCAAAAGGTGAATAAAGAATGGGTTTTATGTGTTGTGTTTTTATTAGACATGTTTCTTCCACTCAATCATAAGCAAAGCTGGCGCACGCCTTCTCATCCCCAACCCCAGCCACCTTTAATTTGTACCTGGATCATTAGACATGATCAGGATTTTCCCAAAGCTGCTGTCGTTCTTATTATTCCTAGTAGTTTATATATACCCTCTCTTTTCTTAAAGCAAAAATCCACAGGATTTTCCCAAAGCATGCTAAGCTAGCTAGCTAGCTAAGTACCGTTTTGTTGTGTGTTTCCCTATTCTATTAGTTACTTAAATTACTGTTATTTTTTCGTATTTATTATCATTAACCCTTTATCTGCTTCTGAATTGCACTTATTATAAACTGACAAAATTTTTCAGATTAAGAATCACAAATCACCAATTGTACTACATGAATTTGATTACAGTAGTACGATTCATGTGGGATCGATCGATTCAGCATGCATATATGCGGTGTTCAGACAGAGATCTGGCTGCAAAATAATATCAAAGTAATTGCAGATGATTCATGTTGGATTTATTTACATGATTGGGTGCTTAATTAATTATTGAAATCCTGTTCATAGTGTGTCTAAACGGCCTGTATGGTAATAATATCGATCTACTACAACTACTAGTACTACTACGTACATCTACGTAGCCAACAGCATGCGAACTGCTGCTGCTCATGTTCTAGCCACAAAACGAACATGAGTACTGTAATTAAACTGGTATCTTTATTTCTTCTTCTTCTTTCAATGTACGTATGTGGCTCGATTGAAGCTGATCTAACAAATTACCATAATAAAAATTGCTAATTTTATCGAATTAATAGTTCCAGCCCATTATATATATATATATATATATATATATTAGACGAAAAATGAGCAACAAAAATATGATTGTGTCCAATGCAGGCCATGATAATTTGTAACTTCACAATTACGCTGCAGTCCAGCGTGTGGTGGTGTGTCAGGTCGACACATAGGACCTCCAGAGGGACCCTCTCTCTCTCTCTCTCTCTCGCGTGGAATTATGATTCATGAGTTATATTATATATATAATATAAACTCACAACAAATTAATTAAGAGGTTTGTAATTATGTGAGCATGCAGTTAATTAAACTCAAAATTAAGTCCATTATATGAAAATTAATTAATGAGAGAGCTAGCTAGCTAACTTATAATTATGTAAGTCTTTTGACAGAATTTATATTTTATTTCCAAAGCATATATGATCACGGCCATCTACTAACCAGTTAAATAACTTTGGATTCTAAATATAGCCATAGACATCTCTTAGCTTAGGATGCTGACTCATATCTAATCAAAAGTTTTCTTTCTTCTTTTTTGAAAAAAGCATCAAATTAGTATAATATATATTAATCTAGCTAGTTCAAGTTCAATGGATTATATATATGAAACGATGGTAAGTTTAAAATCAGAGATTGTCCCTGCCCCATAACCCTAGCTAGAAGCTAGTCACTCTAATATATATATATATATATATTTAAAAAATAAATAAATACAGTCACTACAAGAAAACTACTTATTTACGACTAGTTAATTCTAAAGAAATGATTAGTTACAACTAAAATTGGTTGCGAATAGTCTTTTGATTGCAATATATATATTAATCACAAAAGTTCGTTTTTCTTATAGTGAGTAGAATATTACGTTGCAGCAATAAGGGCGGAAGAAAGTTTTTTCAGGCAAAAATCTTGGGTTCAATGGCTTAACTCGGGAGATCAAGCTACAATCCAAAAGAACAAAGGAAAGATACCTCATATAGTCTTTATACCTGTACTCGATCAACCCTTATTAATGTCTTTGGCCTGGTAATTCCGTAAGCAAGAACATTTGTTAACACGTACTTATAACCTAATTTTGATGGTTGAAGCGATCGACTCTCTCTAGCTAGGTGTGATATTATTCCCACTTATAAATTAATGTCACTATAAGAAATTTGACAGTAGCCGCAAAACACCTATAAATCGCGGATATAAATTATTTTTAGCGAAAATTTGCTCGCCGGACTGTATCCGCAATTGTCTAGCGCAAAAAAGAATTTTCCGACTGCAAAAAAGAATTCTGCAGCAATGTTAATTGCTGTTGCTGCAGAATTATGGATTCCATGCTTGGTCAGCTAATTGGATGACCTTGGTAGCTAGCTATATTGCAATGTAAAACGGCATGATAAATTAAATGAAAATAGAAAAGTAAATAAGACACGAGTTTTGCATGATTCGACTTTAAGGCATATGACTGGAAAATATTCCACTATGAAGATGTACAAATTGCAAACTCAATCTCCATTTTTTTCTCTCTATTAATACAAGGTCCTTATGCTTGTGCTTTGTATTTAATTTGTTGGTGCGCGCGGCGCGTGTAAGGAGAATAAAATTAAGAGGGCAAGCTAAGCAGTAGCTAGCACTTGTGAAGAGTAAGATTCCCAAGTAATAAGCATCGCTTATAGAGTTGTTGAATTAGGGATCATTAGAACTTATAGAATAGAAGGCGGCGGCATATATAGAGGCCAGTATTAATTGTAAGCAACTATTTCTGAACTGCATTATTTCACGTCTCTCTCTTTTTTTGTTTTTTTAAGAAGAGGACGGTACCCTAATTTTATCGATTACCCTCGCTTGTGGCGGAGGAAAACCGTGGTTACAACCTGACACTTGGAGGATACATATAAACTATAAAAACCAAAACTTAGGAGTCAAAACCTTTATAATCATATCATCCAAATACAAGGCCAAAATAAAGACACTTAACCTAAATCAAAACAAACCAAAGACATTGCAACCTGCAAGAAAAAACAAGCTAAACAAAAAATATTGAAATTAATCAAGCCAAAATAAAACTTACCAGACACAAACCTTACGAGACCCTCAAATATGGCAGACCCAATTTGTCTATGCGAAGAAGACCTCTTAATAGACTAGGCAACGTATGATATTCAGACCAATCAGATTTCAAACCCTCAGTCCCACACTTAGCTAGAAAATCAACTACAACATTTCCTTCACAAAAAATATGATTCACGGTATAATCCAAGCAATTAAGATATTCATGTAATTCATCCTCGAAATCTTCTAAATACCATATATGACAATCATCCTTAGTAATCCAATTAACCAACAATTGAGAATTAGTCTCTATTTGAACACGATAAAACCCAAGAGTGTAACACCTTCGAATGCCTTCGAATAAATTTATGAATTCAGCAAAATTATTAATACTCGGACTCAAGGAAACAGAGTAGGCCAGAAGTAACCTGTCATTATCATCCCGAATAACTCCCCCAGCACTAGAAGTGCCTAGATTCCCAAAATTATTACCATCAGTATTAAGTTTAAACCAACCCCACCAGGGCCGAGTCCATCATACCACCCAAACCCTCTTAGTCTTAGGAAACAAAACCGAGATATCCAGTCTATTCAAGATCTCAATATCCTGGGTAGAAATAGAAGACACTTTCATAATTTGGTACATAATACGATGGAGCCATAATTTAATAGCATGCCAAACGAACTCTGCTATATAAACCTTATTCTCATACTGGGCTTTACAGCACCTCTCCCAAAGTTTCTAAGATATAATATAAGGAAGAAGACCAAAAATTATTCTCACCTGTGAAGACCTACCCACAAGGCTAAACAAAAAATTTGTTTGTTCCTTCCAAGTGTAGAATGAAGCCATATGAACCC